>OZ024887.1:68268727-68438727 GCA_964017195.1 Siderastrea radians
GAATTTTAGAGAAGGAATTCCTGTGCCGGACCCCAATCCCTTGGCAAAGTGAGTTTTTCTCCTTTGAGTAGCTCAAAATTAGCTTTTAATTATATATTATGCTTTGATTATTAATATTAAATTAGGTATACATTGCATATTGCCTTTTTATGGATGAAGTAACGAAAAGTGAGCATGGCTAAAATTTTTGATTAGCGCTGAATAAAGAGTTAGCTTTGATTTGGAAACATCAACCTGATTTCATCTGATTTGGTGACATTTAATATTTTGTTTAAATATAAAAGGAAAAAGGTGCACCCCACAATGGGCCTCCGCAAAGTTTGAGCATCTGGGATCATCCATTTACTACCATTTACTCAATTTTTCCATAGACCTGGATCCTTGTTATGACTGCTGTAGAATTGAAGCAGTTGGTGAAAGTGTTTTTACTGTTCTTTGCTGGTGGGCTCATTACTGAGACAAGTCACATGTTAGACTGAGAGGCCTAAATATAAATCAAGAGGTTGTCAATTAGCTCCTAGGGTAGAATAATGTAGGGTGTAGTGCCACAAATGTCCCACCTTTGTTGCGTACCGTGTAGCACTAAATTTTTGCGTGAGTTTACAAAATGTATTTTTGCGGATTGGCGATTTTTTGTGTTTTGTGAGAACTAATTTTTGCGATTAGAAAAGACCAGTTTTCATGCTGGGAATTAATTTTTGCAATTTTCTGGAAGTCGCCTTCAAATGGAACTGATAACATTTTCCCTTTTTTCGAGTAAAAGCAATGGAATTACAGATAAAACAACATGCGAATGTAAAACAGATTAATCAATGTCACGCTAGGGCATTTTCTCCTTTAAAGTAGTATTCTTCTTCGTCTTCAGGACGATTACCTTCAGACGATCCTTTATTTTCTGTAAAACTTTTTAGTTAGCAGGAACCATAAATACTTGCCGTGTACCGCCCACTGCAATTTTATTGTTTTAGTTCTGAACGTTTTGTTTGTAATTTCATCATTTTGCTTCTGGACAAAGGAGACGTTTTAAGTAAACAGAGACGATTCTTATAAGTCAGTTATTTTTGTATGTAACTTCTACATTGGAGTAAATTTGTGCTGGAAAAAATCTGCAGGAACTTTATTTTGCAGATCGCGAAAAAACCCGCAAAAATCGCAAAAATTAGAACCCACAAAAATTTAGTGCCACATGGTAGTTCCTGTAGACATGGTCCTTAAGGAGAGGAGGAGTGGGGAAGAGGAGCCCTGAACAACTCTTGCAGTAGAGCCTGAAGCATGACACCTTTCTTTGCATGTTACTTGGGAAAAATGCCAATTCTGATCCCTTGATAGCCACGGAGCGCTCCCCAGCTTTTTTCTGTCTTGGAGCCTTGGAGCCCTGCATTTCTAGGCTAAAGCCCTCGCACCCCAAACCCTTTATGAAGCTATGTAGAGCTTTTGCAAGCCATGTTTAATTTATTTTGGTGTCAAGCAGAAATAAGTAGGCCTAGAAAGTAGGCAACCACTAATACATGGAGAAGGGTAACCATCATTGATACTTTTGATTTCTTTCATTGTAAATGTGTAATATTAACATTTTGCAGGAAAAAGGAAAGTCTGTTGTCCAAAAAAGAACGTATATCCCATCTTAACAACATTCCAGAGCTGACATGTTCGTCTGCTATAAGGTGAGTATAATAACGGGAGGAGTTATTTGAGTGATGTTTACAACACTCTGCACTCTACAGCAAGTGTTTTGGACAAAACATTGCACAGTGGGTTGTCAGGGCAATACATGGTGACTATTATTTTTCTTTTTTTTGTTTTATTAGAAATCTTGGTGAATTTCCTAAGATCCTAGCCATAGCTGTGGACTCCTTATTAATTAGCTGTGATGATCAGGAGTCAGATGTTCGTTTGGTGGCTGGTGAATCTCTCAATAAACTTATCAAGGTTGGTCACACATGAACTCATAAAAGAGGTTAAATCATGTTGGGTGTGCAGAAAGAACCTCGCATCAGTTAAGTCACTCACAGTCCTTACATCCTTGGGTATTGACACAAGGTCCCTGGCCTTGTCTTACACAATAGTGTATTTTAACCTGATTTAGGAGACCTTAGAACCCCTGGTGTTGTGGTCATGTGTCTTTCTGTATGTACTGTGTGAGTGTCTCACTTACCCTGGATAACTTCAGTATCCTCCTCTGGCATACCTAAAACAGGGTTAGAAGCTATATTTTGACAGCACTTGCCAAACGGGCAAGCAACTTTGAGAACATCACCAAAAAATCCACAAAATTTGTACTCGAGCAGGAAGATTTGACACTCACCTAGGTGATTGGGAGAGTGCTAATTTCTCTTCCTGCTAAAATGCATGCATGTTGTGAATTACTAGCAAAGGATGACAATCAAACAAAATTTAGCCTTAGAAGATTTTGATTACAGGATTTCCACTGATTTTATCCCTTCAGGGAGTAATGGACACCAGTCTGGGACGAATACATGTGGAGCTGTACAAAGAGATAAAGAAGGTGAAAGAGGATTTTTCAGCTGTTTTTAGAGGGAAAACTGAACAGATATTCCATGTCTCATGTATACCTTGTGGATTCTAATCTAGACAGGCAACCTCGTAAACTATAACTGTACAGGGTTACCGTTTTGTTGCAGCCAGTTATATGTGACTGTTTGTTGTTTTATCAATGTTGTTTGTAATCAGAATTTTTAGCAAGTTGAATAAGTATAATTATACTTTATACTTTATTTATTTAATGAGGGTAACATAATTTACTGGTTGCCCAGTAGTTTACAATATGGCCCTCCCTAATTTTACATAAAAAAGAAAAAAGAAAAGATATATGACGAGATTAAAACCAGAACCTAATTAACTACATACTATATTCTAATGACTAATAATAATAACAAAAAATTGAACTTTGTACCAATAAGATCTAAAAAAGGCTGCTAATTTCAAAGTGTTCTAAGGCAGCATTTTGGTTTAGTAGCTTCTGCCGTATTTTTCCTATAAATTGTTTTTGTGATGTTATGTTACGAATGGAAACATCAACATTATTCCAAAGGCAAATTGCACTTGTATGGAAACGTCCTGCAACCTGAAACTCTCTTGTACTTAGGCAGAACCAGGTTGTTCTTAGTGGTAGCTTTAGTGTTGTAGTTACAATGTATGAGTGTCCTTTTAGTTTAGATAATTACCTGATCTTTTGATAGAATGGATCTGCAAGGAGTTTGAGAGCTGCTTTATCTCGATTTGGTGAACTGTGCCATTTAATAAGACCTCAGAAATGCAGGTAAGTGTGCTTTAATGACTACAGTTTATAATAATCAAAAGTCCTTGAATCACTTACAGTACTGTGTGTCATGTTGTTGTGCCAACAGGCCAGTTAAAATGAAAGAAAAAAGGAAAGGCAGAGTCGTCAAGTTTCATAATCTCACTCTAACTCCTCTCAGATTTCTTGGTCAATTGAAGCAGTAGCCATATAAAAGTTGTCAAAAACCAATCAAGGATCTGTGCAAGTTTCAACGCTACAGTAGCCTGTTCAGGGCTCTCAGATAGTAGGGTTGGCGCGACTGGAAAGGGAATACGAAAATAATACATGTGCGGGAGCCTGGGGAAAAAAGGGGTTGGTGCCTTGTCTCTCCCCAGTCGCCGCGCATTTTTTGCAGTCGTTTTCTCAATTTGCGCTTTCCCCACTATCTCGGAGCCTGGAACAGGCTAACTGTACAGGTGTGCATGTATGTTAAAAATATGACCTGTCCCTATATATATTTAAAAGCAGTCACCCCACATACAGTAAAAAGTTTTTTTTTTTCTTAATTTCACTGCCACCCTTTCCATAACATGTTCAAATACTGCAATTACATAGGAAACTCCTAAATAGTCCACTGTTAGCAGGATGGCCAGATTTACAAGGTTTTAAAGATAAAATTATTGCTGCATATACAATGTTGAGTTTATTCAGGTGGTGGGAATAACCTCTGTGTTAGTCATATTAGTGGGGGTGTATACAAAACCTGGGCTAGGCCATGGCCCGGCCCATGGCCCACCCTATGGCCTACCCTATGGCCCACCCAAAATTTTGCAGTTTTCACAAAAATAACCAGAAAAAAAGCCAAACAAGAGTAAAGGCATACAAAGTAAAACAAACTAACACACGTACAAAGAAACAGATATATAGAAAGATAAGGAAAGAACTGTCAACTTCATTTCCAAGAAATTCTGCTACTTCTCATTAGTAGTAGTATAGCGTATAGTGGTATAGCGTTTTGTATCGAAAAGACCCACCCCTCGAGTGATGATGTCATCAGAATGGAATGTAGTTTGGGACGGGCAGACCGCTGACTGGTGGCTGTGGGATCACAGGGGCGGGCGGCGGGCGGGCGCGCGCGCGCGGGGGCATCGCACGGGGAGGTCCAGTCTTGTGTTTTTTTTTAATTAGTGAGTTCGAATCCAGCCGACGTCGCGGAGAAAATTTTTTTCTTTTTTCTTTTTTTTTGGGCCAAGATTACGGTAGTTTTTTCTCAAGGAGGAATTGGGAAAAAAAGGATTTTTTCATCTAATCTTATAAAAGTGCTTTTGGTGGTGGCCACGCGGATCGAACACAGATATTGAGTTTTTTTTGGAAGGGGGAAAAATCCCCGGTGGGAACTCCCTGGGGGAATTCCTCTGCCTTTGAATGATGTGAACTCAGACAGTGGTGTTGGTGTGGGGGCAAAAGCGCTGGGGTGAGAAATCGAAGCGTGTTTGACTTGACTTTCGAAGAAGCGGGCGCCATCTTCAAAAATGGTGACGTCACGTGTGAAGGGCTTGAGTAGATTCAATTTAACTTGTGTGAAAGAGAGATGCCCTGGTAGTCTAGTGGCATAGCGCGCCCTTCTAATTGTAAGATACGTGGCTCGAGCCCCCTTGCCGGTGTGTTCAAAAGTCCTTTTCTTTCTTAATGTCTTTTCATTGGATAAAAATTTATTTCATTTAGAAAAAAATAATGAATTTTAAAAAGTTGTCGGCTCATCAGCTTACTAAAAAAATTGTTTTAACTTCTTTTATCTACTTTTTTACATTTTTTTTCTTAATGCCATGGATCGTTGTTCCCCAAGGTCGGGTAGAGGTAATCTTGTTTTTTTGCCCATTGCAACCATTGTCGAAAGGCATCACATTCATGGTAGCACAGTATCCTGTTTCGTGATGTCTGCAATCTTCCGCCGGCTCCATACTGCGCTTGACTAAATTTTGACTAAATTTTCCTGACCGTGCTATTTTTGTAAAAACTGCAAAATTTTGGGTGGGCCATAGGGTGGGCCCCAGGTTTTGTATACACCCTATTGGTGGAGGGGTTGAAAGGCAAAGAGAGTTTCGCTGTGTGATGGTATTATATGCCCCTGCAGGCTGCTTGATTCCAAATTTATGCTCCATGCAAGCTCTACTAAGATTTGTTTGCGATTGACTTTGGTTACTTGGTTATTTTTCAGGCCATTTATTACCAACTTGTTGCCATGTATAGCTCGCATCAGCATACGTGCAGAGGATGCAATCCAGGTACAACTTAAACAAATTATGTTTAAAAATGCTTTGATATACCTTTATTGTTAAATTGACAGACTGTAAATAGTTAGCTTGGTCATGAACATTGAAAGTGCATTGTTGGCTGGGTTGTCAGGGAGGCCACCCCGTCTTCCACCCTACTGTGTGGGTTCCTGCTGCTCTGAAAGAGCCCCAGAGCCTTTGTCTGTTAACCCTTTTACTCCCAAGAGTGCTCATTTTGTAAATTACTTATTAAATTAATGTAAATAGCACCATGTGAAACTACTCCACAGACTCAAAATGATTTCATCCACAGACTCAAAAGTTAGCATGACGTTAAATGTCTCCATCACTGACTCTGGGAGTGAGAGGGTTAAGCTGTAACTTTTAACTAGTTAAGGTATCAGCCACCGAAAAAAGTGTCATTTTTTTATAATTGAGATTTTTACATCCTCAAATAAATTTCTTCGAGAGCTTTCTTCTAAACAAATGTTTAGAAGAAAATACTGGCTCAGTGGAGAGTTATTAGGAGGAAAAGATTTTTAAATAAATGTAAAGGAGATCCTCGCAGTTATTAACGCAACTTATGCAGTTGCGAAAAGAAAGCCTGAAAAAAAATTTTTTTTTTCAGGCTTTCTTTTCGCAACTGCATAAGTTGCGTTAATAACTGCGAGGATCTCCTTTACATTTATTTCTTCATTCCGCAGTTCAAATATATGCATATCATATATTCATAATTTCGAAAAGATTTTTCTTTGTTAATTATGGTAATTGACTGCTGACAAGTTTTGTCACACCTGATTAACTTGGTCACGTGAAATCTAAAGCGTGTACTGGTCTCGGATGCTGGTTGCGCTCTTCCGAAGTGGTTATTAGTTCTGTTTTTATGATGCAATGAATGTTTTCTATCACCTCATCCTAAAAAAAAAAACGGTTGTGTTTGTTTTTGTCTTCTAAACCAAGGCTGAAGGAAAAAAAAGCCTTGACAAAGAATGGACAGTGGATTGGCAGAGAGCAATCAAGGTTCATTTTATCGACAGGAGAAAGTCGTTGCGTCAATGATTTCCCTGGATTTTGCCGTGATTTTCCGCATCTTTATCAACCTGGTCAGCATTTCAGGAAATATGCATAACAAATTTTAGTTGTTCTATGAAATATGGATTGAAATAATGAAAATATTTTGTGAATAAAACGAAAATGATGAATTTTTTCAAATTTGGCCAGATTGTTGCCAGATAGTTCTTCTACAAAACCTACCAAAATGTACATGTACGGAAGAGAATCCTGATATAACAAACCCCTATTAGAACGAGCTCATTATCCCAGCCCATTGGCACTTCGTTATAGCAGGGTTTCACTGTACTTTACTGAAGTGCCTCATTGGGAAAAGCAAGGAAGATGCTGTTAAATTGTTGTAATGGTAACTGTTATGGTAATATCATACACGTATGTCTGTTGACATAGCATACTGTAGGTCTGGGATAGTACCTGTCTAATGGCACCTGACAAAAGGATTTTGCTGCCGTTCGCCACGTAAGATTGAGCCTGTTACATGTTACCTGTCAAAGGTCTATTGTTTTAGAAAGCTGATCCCCCTCTGGTCATGGTATCGATCAAAATATAACTCACGGGACATTCAGGTGTCATAATCTCATTACTGGGAAGACGCCGCAGAAAATACATTTTCCTTTTTTACTTGAAAGTAAAATTTAAACGAGTTGTACAGACGTTTTTAACTCCAAGTCGACAGCCACTCGACCAATTTGGCTGAAATTTGGCCAGATTGTTGCCAGATAGTTCTTCTACAAAACCATTTCTGCGAATTTTTATCTCTCTTTTCGTTTTAAAGCTAGACCTTTTTTCCACTCGAAGTGCTAATTTTATTGTCTCCTCTGACTTTATCTGCTAATAAAAGAAGAACAAATGCACTTGCCAAAAATCTGAGACACAGTTTTTTAGCCAGGGGTGTCAAGAAGGGAATGGGGTGTTAATCATTTTGCTTTCTTTGTTTCTGGATGGAGTGGAACCTAATTTATTATATAGACAAGAATGTTTTAGTGGAAAACAGACCACTCATAAAGCTCATGCGAAACTACATCCGGGACTCCAGTGGCGTATTTTCCATATCCTCACTAGTGAGGATATCGATGAGGCCATTTCCCGCTTTTAAACTGTTGTTTGTGTGAAAATACTCTTGTCTATATAATGAAAAGAAAATTACACGGCGACTTGAAGATATGAATTTAATTTTACTCGTGGTAAAAAACGATATTTTACTCACTTGCTGTGCTCATTCGTAAAATATTGTTTTACCGCTCGAAAATAAAATTCATATCTTTGTGCCGCGGTGTAATATATGAAGACACCTATGTCTGAAAAACCTTTCTATTTTCCGACCATGTTAAACTTTTGCAATGTGTAGTTTAAGGGTTGTTCATAAAAACGACAAAAACTAGAGTTCCGCACACATACGGTCCTGAAGGGTGGCTGATACCTTAATTAATGTTTATGTTCATATATTGATTTCTACTCTTTTTAATGCTTACCCTCTGTGAAAAACAGTTTCTCACATACAACTGATCAAAATACTGAGGGTAAATAAAGTGTCTGTCTTCCTGCGTGCCTATCAGCAAAGGTTCCAGATGGCAAGCTGAGTGACGAAGTTATTCTTATCATGCCTAAGTTCGTGTCAAGGCTATCCCAATTGGGTGTTGCAAATCTGAATGTTCTCTTCTTTTTAGGAAACACTGGCCATTGCTATGCCAAAGATCATGTATGTACTGGGTAGTTTTACCAGCGACACCGAAGTGAAGGTAGGGTTTTCTGATACAAGTCAAGTTTAATTTGTGAAAAGCTTTTCCCCAGTAGGGCTGCTTTTTAGACGTGCTGTTACGTATAAGTACGTTTTAAAGTACTGTACTGATTTCCCTTGTTCTCTTTGTGTTTTGTTCACTTTTTAACAGCAACTGTTGAAAACCTTCTTACCAAACCTGCGATCCTCATCTGCAACAACCAGACGTACAGCAGCGAGTGCTCTTGTTGTTATTTGCCGACATTCGCGAAAACCAACCTTCTTCTATGAGTGGCTACTGAATATTTTGTTAGGTAAGCTAATGTATATAGAGGATATTACACAGTGGCATGAAGATGTGAATTTTATTTTTGAGTAGCAACGACAATATTTTACAAACAAGTGCAGCGAGTGAATAAGACAATGTTTAGATGAGTGAATGAATGAATGAATCAGTCAATCAATGAACCAATCAATCAATCTTTATTGTCAACTATGATAGCTGAGAGAAAGTTTCCTCTACTAACTATGGACACTTAAAATTATGTAAAAGTAGTACAAATAATGATAATGATAATAATGATTAATGATAATGATGATGATGATGATGATGATGATAATAATAATAATGATAATAATAATAATAATAATAATGATAATAATAATAATAATAATGATAATAATAATAATAATAATAATAATAATAATAATAATAATATTGTCTTGCCAGGTATGGTACTGCCATTCCATGAAGACAAAGATTCCAATGTGTATCTTGGTGTGCTAATGTGTCTGCGTCACATGATCCCAAACTTGAACAGCTCACCCTCAAGTGAACATGGCATGAAGGGGTTGCGAGGCAGCTTTGGAACTCAGAGATCATATTCTGGTGATGGGGCTTACAATGATGAACAAATCAAGTCCAATCAGCTTCTGCAGGTGCATTATAAATTAATAGTAAAATGTACATGTACGGAAGAGAATCCTGATATAACAAACCCCTATTAGAACGAGCTCATTATCCCAGCCCATTGGCACTTCGTTATATCAGGGATTCACTGTACTTTACTGAAGTGCCTCATTGGGAAAAGCAAGGAAGATGCTGTTAAATTGTTGTAATGGTAACTGTTATGGTAATATCATACACGTATGTCTGTTGACATAGCATACTGTAGGTCTGGGGTAGTACCTGTCTAATGGCACATGACAAAAGGATTTATTAATGCAGTTTTTTCTCTGATGTGGTTCTCTGATGAAACTGTCTGTACCAGTATTTTTTTGGAAACATGCAAGTGAGGTAATTGAATGACTTGGTTTTTGTTATTTGTTTAAGGCTTATGAAGTGATCATGTACTGCACAAAGCACCAAAATCACAACGTGGTGACAGCCTCACTGGAAACGCTTCTTCAGCTTCTGCGAACCCCACCTCCTTCCCTTCTGTCAGTTCTTCTGTTCTCTGAAGGAATCACACCAACTACCAGTTCTGATGCTTTCAAAGGAGGTACTGTGTAGATAACAAACTTTAATCCACATTGTCTGTGAGGTGAATGAATAGGTGGCAATGAACACTTGGGAATCCCAATGAAATGCTGGGGAGGGTGGGGTGGGGGTAACTCTGCGATAGACCAGCATACCATGCAGAGGGGCGGAGTTATGCCTCTTATGTTGCTTGATTGTACAAAAAACTGGATCTAATTACCACTCCTGGAGGGTTAACTAGATACTCCTGATTACTTCCTGCTGTTCAAAATACTGAAAAAAAAACAAAAACAAAAACAAAACAAAAAACACTGGCCAATACACACCAGTTAAGCTTTAGTTACTAAATATCTATGAGATTAGAGCACACTTTCCTTCCTCCACGTGTTTTCCTTCATCACATAATTATTTCCCCCTTTCCTAGGATTGGAGTTTCTTGAGGAAACAGCATCAGAGGGTGATTCAGTGGCAGATGAAATTGAGACAGCATCTAATGCTGAGAGTACTACCAGTACTTTGGACACTGGAGTTGGAAGTTCTGTAGTCACTGATTTTGACAGTGAGCAAATAACAGTTGATGAAATGCTGAGGTCACCGGAGTTGGATCGCTTGCGTTCCCTTGGTGACTCAGCAACTGAAGCTGATGAAGCAATTGAGGAAACAGAAGATGGAGAAGACCTTTTCAACTCCGTGTCTAGCCAGGATAATTTGGAAAACAGACGGGTGACCAGGTCTTTGTCGGATCCTGGTCATGCGGCTGACACAGACTATGCCACAAGTGGGGATCCAGCATGGAGTGAGACTCAAGACCCACAAGGTACTTATGATTTTGTTCCTCACCAAGATAGTGATGGCTTGGAACAGGAGTTGGCATCATCAAATGATGATGATATTATCAGGACAGAATCAGTGTCAACACAGGAAGTAAGGCTACTTGTGGAACGTAGTTTTCAAATTGATGCTGTGGCCTGTTCAGGAGTTCCTCTTGTTCACTGTGTCCGTCTGATGTGCTCGTTCTTGTTGTCTGGAAACCCTGGTGAAATGCTCTCAGATTCTAGTGTGCGTGTCAGTGTAAAATCATTGGCTCTTTCATGCATTGCTCAAGCAGTCAAGCTTTACCCTGAAGCGTTTTTAGTTCGGGTGTTGCCTGAATCGTCAGGAGAGTCAGATGAGGAGGAACTGCAGAGATCAAGTCCGCAGCTTGTGCGAGATGTCCTTCTTTTCAGTGGGCATGGAGACCCACAGTTGCGTGGAAGTCTGGCTGCTGTGATTGGAAATGTTATTGGAACAGGACTTGAGAAGGGAAGGTTAGTAACTAAAAGCATATTAGCTTGCCCGCTTATTATTATGAGTTGTTTCACCATAGCCATACAATGTAGCACAACAAAACAAGGCAAACATAATTTCTACCTTGTTTGCAGAAAAAATACTTCGAAGAGTAAACTTTGAGAAAAAACTATGATCACGATACTTCTGAGTTTTGAGAAATGAAATGGTGTTTCCATTTTTGCAGTATCCATTATCGTCACTGACATGATGTTACTTGTTGTTTTTGTGTTAAACCTTAGGCTTGACTTTGACACTTGGTGCATTGACATCTGTCAAGAAATGGAGACAGGTATTAATAACAATATTATTATAATTAATAGAAATGTTTGCATGATTATTAGCAGTTAATTGACAGCTGCTGATACTTGAATTTTGGTGCACTGATCATGAATTCTTAAATGAGCACAGTTACCACCTTGTGGTACATGTAAACTGGCTACCCATCCTCTCGGGGACTTAAAGTTTGGAAAAGGAACAACCTGATAGTAGACAGACACCTGAAAGTTTCAATAAAAGTATGAAATTTACTTTGTAACATCTGAGAGTATCATCACTTGCACTACCTTATACAAATGTTATTTACTTGCACTGAGAAGAATTGCAGAGTCTTTGATGTGAAAAATGTAAATTGAAACCAGTTCTTATTAGCTAAATGTGTGATATAAATTATCTTACAGTCCCCTTGGCACTTGAGGACCTGATCCCAGTTCTGAAGGCCATTCTTCAAGATGAATCTCCTGTTGCTATAAGACAAGCTTGTATTTCTCTGAAGGTAAGAATCTTTTAACCCTGTCAGTCCATAGATTTGACTAGTAACATACATCCATTCCTTAAATCTACTGGTCAGGAATTGTTACATGAGCCTTTTAGGGTAGATTCCAACAAGGAACATGGCATTGACACAACAACATGAACAAAAAAATAAAAAGTCGAGGAATGATAACGCTGCTGCCTTTAAAATAATATTCTGATGGGAACAAAAAAAACAAAACGAAAGTTAGAAATCCTTCACAGGACTACACTCACCAGGACAATCATAATTTACCGACTTATGATATAACTCCTGAGTTCAAACCATTTACAGATAACTAGTGGACCTTTAAAAGATCTAATAAACCTGGTTAGGAACAAACTGACCTAGGTTTATAACAAATTGACCTCAAGATCAATTTAACCTAGGTTGGAGCAAATTGACCTAGGTTGAAAACAAATTAACCTAAGGAACAAATTAACCTGCAATATATGCACCCCTCAACACAGAGCTGCCACATCGTTGGTGGTAATAGCAGGACATTTCTTGTTTTTCAGAGCTGTTTCTCACTTTTGTGCTCCAGCAAGCACCCCAAGGTAGCTTTGGATCTGCTTCATGCCATTTTGTCCTTGAGAAACAACTCTTATTGGCTGGTGAAGGTATGGATTTTATTTGTAATTATTGGTTTTCTGTTTTATGAGTTATTACTAATTTGTCAGTACTTCATTTGTGCATACATTAGTTTGTATCATGCATTAGTCAATAGGAGGCTAAGTGTCAGGCAAAGCCTAGCTGGAAATAATTCTTGCTTTATAGCAGGACACAGGGGGCTCCATGAAGTGTTTCCTTGGACAGGACATATTGCAAAATTAATTGTCGGTGTGCAAAAATTGACTGAGTTTTTGTGTGAAACTTCTTGTTAAAAAGTCTCTTACAACTGTACTTTAACCTCAAAAATAAGAAGATAGATATTTTAGTCTACATCATTTGATTCCCTGTAAAAGGCTCTCTTGACTCATGTGCAGTACAAATTAAAATTGCCCTAACATGCTTTGTGAATACTTCATCATGTTATGTGTGTCTATGGATTGTGCATTTTTGAGTCTTTAGAACTCCTTTCTTGTTCTCCGTCTGCCCCCCCCCCCCCCGCCTCTGTTTCCCTTGTCATGGAGTTTCAAAGTGTAAGCTCTTGGATACCCCCGACCTTTGGTAATGGGATGTGGCTGTTAACTTTTGTTCAATAACCTTTACAGGTGGAACTACTTGACATATTGGACGAGGTAGATTTCAGGTGTGAGCTCAATGGATTTTCCTTCAGTTGGTGCTTTTACATGAGTATACAGTCATTTGTTACATTCCACAGCATATATTGTGAGATCATTTGTTTTTGGCCAATCTGTTTTCAGACAGTTGATGTTTCTTAAGAACAAATTTGAACACCTTCAGGACTCAGGAAGACAGAGATTGTTTGTAAGTAATGTGGGTTGCCTAAAATTATACTGTACTTAATATACATGTATTTCGTATATTTGAAATGCTTATATTCTCATGAATATAAGTAGGGAAATTTAAATAATATGCCAGTGTATGTTTGTCCAGATAAGGAATAATATATTTATTACCTTATTGATACAGACTCTTCACTTATACATCAATCCTGTTTTAACAGAAAGCAGACTTACAAAAAGATCTTTTTGACAAAGTTGTACTTCATCTACTGGAAGATGATGACATCCGGGTGAGGCAGGCAGCCGCTAAGTGTTTTGTGAGGTATGGTTATAAAACTGTGAAAAGGGAAACAAAAGGACGTTCCCATTCTTATTCCTAATCGCATTTGCATTTTTATTCCCAATCCATCATTATTCTTTTTTATTCACAATTCCATTCTTATATCTAAGAATCACATTCACATTCCTTTTCTCATTCTCATTGTTTTCATTCATTCATTTTGTTCACATTCTTATTCCTGATCCCATACTCATTTTCAGTCACAATTCCATTTTCATTTCTATGTTAAATATTATTGTTCCAAATCTCATTCACGTTACTTTTTTCATTCTCATAATTTGTATTTTCATTCATGTTCGTTTATTCTAATTGAATTTTCATTCATATTCTTATTCCTGATCCCATACTCATTTTCAGTCAATTCCATTTTCATTTCTATGTTAATAATTATTATTCCAAATCTCATTCTCATTCCTTTTCTCATTCTCATTGTATTTTTATTCATGTTCATTTATTCTTATTGTATTTTTGTTCACATTCTTATTCCTGATCCCATACTCATTTTCAGTCACAATTTTCATTTCTATGTTTTAATAACTATTATTCCAAATCTCATTCACATTACTTTTCTCATAATTCTTATTTTATTCTCATTCCTTATCACATTTCCAAGATACCTTCAGTACAGGACTTAAGTCAACCTGCCTTTTGTTTATTTTCTAGCATGGTTCCACATCTCTTCTATTCATTGAACAATGATGCACAAGCTCTTGTTATCTCTGCAGCTCAGAGTCAAATCAGTAAGTTTTTGTAGTTTTGTATGGATCACCACAGAATATGTGTAGATTTCTTCCTGTTTTCTGATTTCTTTTTTGAAAAATAACAGAGCCTTACCACTGAGACTGTTGATCATTTTCCTGTTGTTAAAAAAAGGGTGCTGTAAAAAAGTAAAATATATACAGTACAGCTGTATATAAAAAAGTGTATTAAGGATCTCTAGCTAAAATGATTATGATGGTTATCTTTATTGTGGATACCAACGTCACTAGAAGTGATTTGCAGAAGGGTCCTCTCAAAGACTAAGTACAAAACCTAAAATAAAATCTATTAGAACTACACTAATACAAAACATTCTAAAGAAAAACAATACATTAACTACAAAATGGCTTTGGAGAGACCACACTTGAAAATGGACAAATGCAATATTTAAAACCAGCTACATCTGTACATTGCAGATAGCCTCAGGATTGAAGAGTCTCAGAGCAAGGCCTTCACCCAGTCAGTTATTGATTCTAACTTGTCAAGGTGTGTGGCACTCATCACAGCCAGGCTCAACCGTGCCACATCAAGGACATCCACGGTATGACTTTTTGGTGGCTTATTTTACAATGTCAGCAACACCTGCAACATAAACATCAACATTTACAGCAACAGCATCTACAACAAGAACATTAATTTTATTTTACAACAATTAACAACATAATCTAACCGCAACAATATCACCAGAATCACCAAATGAATGCCACCACCACCACCACCACCACCACCATCATCATCATCATCATCATCAAAGAAACTATCTACCCCATCTTGTTCTGATCCTTTCCAAGTCCTATTTTCTTACACATTCCAAATATGTCAAATCATATTCCATTTTCATTCAAATTCATATTTTAAACTTTTCAACCCCCATTGCTTTCCAAATCTCATTCCCATTTTTCATTTTAAATCTTATTCCCAACTTTTATTCCAGATTTGCTCCATCCCTCAAATAATTTTCCTTTTTTGAAAAACTTTTGAATAAATGACTTCCCCAGCCCTATACCCTTTTTCATAACCTACCTCAAATTATCTCACCCCTTGAATAAATGACTCCATTTTGGAGCAAATAAAAGTCTTAATTGCTGATTATTATTCTATGACTAGTAAATACTGTGTCTCTATTTTTACACCAAATCTTATTCTCAACTACTTTCTCATTTAAATTCTCAATTCTCAATTATCACTGATATTAACAAACACTGGATAATAGTAACAAAAGGTTCTTTCTCAACAGCTTGGATGTGTCCATCTTCTGTCACTATTGGCAGAGACTTTTCCTGTCGCAAGCTATCCTGAAGCCTGGGGATGCAGTGTATCACTTTCCTGTAGGAGCCCACTTCCCACCCATCCCATAGGACCATTCAGTGCACCCCCCAGGCCTTCTAGTCCCAGTGCTGCATGTACAGGGGGAGGAGGCCCTTTGTCAGTTGCAGTGGGCAGTATGATATCATCATGGCTGGCTTATGATCTTTTTGCACATCAACAGTTGCTACAAGTATGTTGCTATCGAGTTAAAATTTTGAGCTGATTATTTGAATTAAGTTCAGACAGGAAAGAAACCTGTGGTCTAAGGCATTGGGTAAGTTTAACTATTAGCAGCTTCATGGTCCAAGTTGTTGACTGTATGTAACATGAATTAAACACAAGAGAGAGTGTTTCAAAAGAATCCCGGATCAGGATATCTAACAGCGATAAGAAAAAATGAGAAGCAGACTTTTTTGGATGAAATTAGTGATTTTGGATATCCTGATAAAACACCCTCTTGAGTGTTTGATATGCTTTTTCTTACAATCACTAACTAGCAACAAAACAAACCAACCAAAAGTATGCTAATGTAACAAGACCAAGTGTCCAAGTCTTCATCATGCTTATGATTGTCTTTGTTTAAACTTGATGAATTATTAAATAAGTATGTGTACTTGTTCAAAATATATAAATTTCTTGTCTGATTGGTAAATAAATGCCAAGGGAACCTTGGTGTTTGTGTATTTGCTTGAGCTGTGACATATCATAGTAGGAAATTACTTCGGTTGTCTCACATTTTCCCCTTCAAAAGCACTTGGCAAATTTTATTCTCGGTGATGTTGCCTACGAGTTTTTTAAACGCAGGTTTTAAAAGGAGTTCATGTTAATTCTGATTGTGTTAATGGCAGAGATTCTTATGTTTAGCAGATTATTGTTAGTAATTATTTTGTTGATTCTGCTGCATTTTGCTCAGATTGTTGGGAGCATCTTGTTTGGAGCAGGTTGTAGTGGTGTCCGTGTGTCACTAAAGGTGCACTCTGAACGAGGACCTCATGACGAACCCGTCAGTTCTGCTGAGAACTGGAGTGTGTTCAGTGATGGTGCCTTAGCTCCTCAGGCAGAAAAGCTAGTTCACCATTTAGCAAGGTAACTACAGGTCTGCTCTTTGGGGTAGACCTCAAAAGAAAAATTAAACGATTGCCAACTGAAATAACTTAAGCTAAACAAAAATCTGAGGGCTGGATGCTCAAAGATGATAGGAAATGACCCAATGACTAGCAGTTGGTTGGTTGACTGATTTTGCTTTATTTTCCTCTCAGCCATTTTGGCTTGTGGAAAAAAAAATTTCTACAATATTGGTTTGAATCCTCAGACTTAAAATATACTGTCAGGGGTTTCATGAACAAAAGAAACCAAATGCTGAACACCAAGAGATACATAAGGTGAAAAAAAAATGATTAGATTAATGTGATGATAGCACGACCATTGAGAGTTCATTTTGGCTTGTGAAATCGACACATAGCAACTAGGCCAGTATAATGGAAGTTGAAGAGTTCTGGAACTCTGAAAACATTGAAATGTTTGTGTCATAATGATATGTTCATGAACAATCAGTCCTGAGTTAAATTTGGATGGAGAATAAGTACAAGCTATCACTGGTATCTTAACGTTCAACCTTTGGTTTGTTTTCTTTCATACATGGAAGGTAAACTGACTCTAGTAAGAATGTTGTTGTTGGAGATTTCTCTGTTGTTGATTAGGGATGTTTAGGATGTGACAAAGGCACTGTACTGTATGTGGGAAATATGGAGTCTCTTCTCTTGTGTTCTTTGCAGGGCTGATGACTCTCCCTGACTGATGGTTGCCTACTACTGTCTGCATTTGTTATTGATTTTCTTTTTCTCTATTTCTAGGTTACTGAACATTTTTGCTCATGTTGTTGACAACAACACTCCCGGTGCTCATTCCTTTAAGGTACAGTTTCACAGAATTTCCCACAGTTTCACAGTATATTGAGGGAGGCAGTCAGTGATGGATCTAGAGTGTGGCAACCCCATTAACTAGTACAGCTGTAGCTATGGGACTTGTTTACTTGTTTGCTTAACCCTCTAACCCTAATAGTGACGAGCATCTCATTTCTCCTAACAATATCACTACTTGATCAACTTACAGGTCATGAGAATAGAGGAAATGATCTCCAAAGATGAAATGTTTGATTTTTAATCTAATTCTCTCAACTAGTAACATAAGAAATACATAGAGAACAGTGATAAGAACTTGCATGTTTATATATTGGGGGGCTCAAAAAGTTTGTTTTGCTGCTACATAAATAGTGGTAGGTGTGTCCCACCTTCATTACTACATCTGGAAGTTCTGTCCTTGGAAATAACCTGAACTCATTCAGAAATAATGCCAGACTTGCAAAGGGAAAATGTTTAGGGGGATCTACTTTGGAGAGGTAAACAACATTCTAAGGCCAAAGGTTTGACATTACGATAGCAGGAGATGAGTTTGGCATCTGAACAGTTTAAGTTGGCTTCAAATGTCAGGAAAGAAAAAAGTGGGGCTTTTTTGGGCTTTTGGTATTGATAGCTTGTTTTATTTCAGCCTAGTAAAGATGTTTTATTTTCTATTTCAGCTTTCGTTTCCAGGCCAGAACAGAGACAAACAACAGACAACTGCTATTCCTGGTGTGGCTGCTCCCCAGACCCCTCCCTCCTCCTCACAGGGTTCGAGTCCTGCTACAGCTGTTCCCAAGAGACTGCTGACCAAGGGTAAGCGGGCTCTCTCTGAAGCAGATTTGCATCAAGCTACTGCAGAAAAAACTGTTTCACCTTCCAAGAGTCAAGGAGGTGTTGGACAATCATCAGATGCTGAGCAAAGCAACCAGGGTCCCCCACCCAAGAGCAGCATCGGTACTTTTCATCATTTGCCGCACTACATGAAGTTATATGAGATCATCAAAGGAGCTTATGCTAACAATCAGGTAACATAGAGGAGAAGATAGCTTGGAAGTTTTACAATGTATATTTCATTCAATTCTTGTCACCAGTATGAGTATTTGAAAAAAAAAAATCTGAGATGGGAGTCAAACCCGTGAGGATGGGCACCAGGTGGACGGTCTAACCATTAAACGTCAGGAGGACTTATTTTGATCCAGATCACTTGTCCTAGGTGCACGTGCAGTGTATGCCCTGCATATTAAAATGCTCTGTGGCATAGAAATCAACCGCATCCCAGCCACTGAGAGGAAGGAAGTGTTGTGCTGATCTTGGTCATGTACTACATATAATTAAAGAGGCTGAACCACGGGGATTTTGCTCGCGTTTCGTCACAACTTTGCTATCATTATGATTTACTGCCTTTTCTCATGCACAAAATACTCCTGGTACACCAAGAGGAAGATATTAGCGACCTTCAGATCCTGGTGAATATCGTTCATTTAGCATTCTCCTCCGCTGGTCAGCAACAGGGAGGAACGAGGGCGTTGAGAACGTAACGGTTATGAAATACGAAAGTCGAACTCGTACTCAATTTCGTACTCGTAGTCCAATCTGAAGGTCGCTATTAAGTGAATTTTCGCAAGGAGCGCAAACCATAATAAGTTTTTCAATGATTTTTGCGAGCTAGAAGCACATAACTTGAAAACATTTGCTGGACATTTTCGAGTTGTAATCCATCTCCATCCTGGCCATCCGTGGCCAAAGGCACTTAGTAATAGCTTCACTGAATTAGTATGGTGCCTGAACAAGGAACGGGCTATTATTTTTAGGTTTATTTTTATGGAAGTACAACTACTGGCCTTTCAAAGTGTTACAAACACCAGCAAAATCCCCATTAGACTGCCCCTTTAAGAGTAATATGTGACATAATGTAAACCCACAGTACTGTGGAGGTCTGTAATGCCACATGGAAATTGTTTGTTGTTATACTGAAGAGAAGACATTGTATTCTGAATGTTCCTGAGTGCCCATTGCTCAAAACAAGAATTGAAAGTAGTTTTATTTGATCGGGTAATTGTGTTTTTATAGAAATTAGCATTATTTCATTGGTCTGTCCCTCAATGCATGACAAGTTATTCAAAGATAACATTGTTGGTCTGGCTTGTGTCTTCATGGTCTTTACAGGTGTCCCTGATAGATCCCACGCGGGACAAGTTTTGTCAATTCCTGACAGCCACACTGGAGACATTGTCTCTTCTTCTTGAAGTAACTGCATTTGGAGACATTGGAAAGGTATGATTCTGGCTTGTAGCCACACCGTCATACAAATAATTGCACGTGCTGCATTTTTATTCTAATGGGAGTACCTTTCTTCTTGTAGCATGTTGAAGAAATACTTGGCTACCTACAAGTTTGTGTGAAATTGCAGGCCACAAAAACTTTCTTATGTGTTCAACAGGTACAATATATTTTTTAGTTGTAATCCTTTTTATGTCTGTTTACTGACAGTGGTTAAATCCATGGTCTTCGCGCCTTGCGTGCGTTTCTCGAAAGTCCCGAAAAGTTTTGGGCCCCGAAAAGCCATTTGTAAAAATATGAACCACTCATTCTTCAAAGCTGTCATTTTAACATGTTTTTCACTGAGATAAGAAATGTTTAACGTTTAGCAAAGTTTCTTGCGTAGAAACTTTTTTGTTTTCAAGAAACAGTGTGAATTATCGTGCCCGAAATCGGTCCGAAATGTTTCGGGGCTTTCAAGAAACGCACGTCTGATTAGCCACTTATTGACAAACACTGATTTTCCTTTTCGCAGCTACTTAATTTGCGTTTATAACTGCGATGTTCTTTCATTCATTAAGTCTTTTACCCACAGTTCATATCATTGGGCAATATTTCGTATATTTCGCTTCCATCTATTCATCCTCCAAAGGTATCTTACGAAGTCACGTATTGACCAGCTGCCAGATGGTTTGATAGCTCAGTTGGTAGAGCACTGCACTAGTAAGTAACCACAGGGTCATGAGTTTGCAGTCCTGAGTCAGTCAAGCCTGAATTTTTCATGCTTTCTATTTCGCAGCTGCTGAAGTTACTTTCCTATCTGGGGTGTTCTTTCATTTATTAAAACACTGGTTCAACGGTTAGCGTCTGCAGTGTGAATCAGAGAAGACAATACGTTGAGCCAGACTCGCAAAATTTTGCTAGCAATCGTCGTTTTCGCTGCCTACAGCTTTTTATTTACTTCTCATTTTACGCTTTTTTCCCTGAGACTGTCGTAGCAGACGTGAGGACCTGAACGTTGCTGTCTACTACTCCTGTTACGCTTCTTACTGCTACAAAACGTTATGAGAAGGCTGAGGATTTTGTGGTCAGAATCTTGAGAATCTTGAGCCAGTGAGACGGGAGTTGCACATGTTTACTGTTTTATTGCATTATTTTATTCTCTGTCTTTTCACAGCTTTTGCGTGCTATGTTTGGTATCAATGCACTGAGCCAGCCTGAACTGATGCAGACCCCAATTGTCCCTCCATGTCTGGCTGACAGCCATGTTACATTGCCAGCACAGATGGATCAGTTGCCGGCCCTGGACGAACATCTTTACCACTCCTGCTTTGTTCATCCATTAGCTCTTCTTACACAGACCCTGAACAAGTTGAAACCTAAGGAAGAAGGAAAAGATAAAGCAAAGGAAACGGAAGCTTTGGGGTGTGTGTTTTTATTGTAATTTAGGTGACACTTAATACAAGTCTTTGCTATTCAGAAACTTGCAAAGTTTTTAAAGATTTCATCGGTTGATTCCTGTTATTTTATCAGTGGCTCATGCTACATGTTGAATGTACAGTTGAATTCCGATAACTCAAATCTTCTAGGGAAATAAAAAAAGTTCGAGTTCCCGAGAGTTCGAATTATCGAGGGTAAAATTATAAAGAAAGTGTCCTGAAGGGGAAAATCATTCACTTCGAGTTGGCGGGAGGTTCGAGTTACTAAGGGTTCTAGTTACCGTGAGTCAACTGTAATTAATATTTTATCTCACTTCCTCTCTACAACCACTCTGTTGTTTTCACTTTGCATGAAATTTATCGTCTAAAACTAGCTTAAAACGATTTTATTTATCGTTCCACATTTGTCTACATATCTATTTAACTTGCTTACTTATCTGTACGTGTTGATGTTTTCTGTAGTGGCATTGGAGTGTTCATTAAAAAACTCAGAAAAAAAGCTTCAACTACTGTTCGACCATCTATTAAACTAGACAAGGTAGGAGAAATGAGTGAAAATGAGTCGTTATGTGTTGGAACCACTTGGCAATAGCTTTAAATTCTTAACAAAATAGCTGTCCTTATACTTGTTTTGATCTCCAATAAAGCCAGATTGGTGACTTATTAAGTATACACCAAAGCGTAACATTAACATCTTTATCTTTGTCGACATTATTGTAAATCGGATGAAGCGTTTTCTTTCGTCAATTACCGCAGGATAGCTGAAATCTCTAGAAACAATTTAAGGCCAAAGTTTTCTTGCCATGGCCAGGATAAATGTCAGTTTGAGGAACTCGAAAAGAATTGTTTATGATTCATTTGTTAGCAGGAGCTAAAAACTTCAATCAATTATTTCTCGAAAACGCTCTCATAAAAAATGTTTAAAATCGGTCCAACTGAAGACAATTATGTGAACCACAAGTCCTATAAATAGCTTTAAAAACGAATGTCTGGATTTCCTACAAATTAAGGAAAATATAAATAGCAATGACGTCACCGTGTTGCTATGGCTACGTCGATCTCGAAAAAACCCCACCTTTTTTCAACTTCAATTTATACCCTACAAATAGGTATAACTCGATTTCCTGTTTCGCTTGAGACATCTTTGTATTTCGTGTTCAAAGAGAGTAGGTATGGTTAGTGAAAAACCGAATCTAGCCACCTTAAGCATCTTTCTGTTTATCACTTTGTTCCTTTCTGTAGCAATCTCCCATTCATTCCTTCATCCGCTGGTTTGAACCACTTGTGATCCGTGCCTTGAAGGAGTACACCATGTCAAGTAACGTCATCTTACAACAGCAAGTGCTGAGTCTGCTAGCTCAGCTGATAAAACTCAGGGTCAACTACTCGTTGCTGGATGCAGATCAGGCAAGTAAAGGTCTTTACCTTTAATGTGGACCTAGAGAGTGCTAGTACAAAGTTAATGTAAGGATCTTTAAACATTTTAGATCTGAAACAAGGCAAAATGAACAGCACCGCAAGAAGATACTGCTCGATAGCTTTCAAACGAACAATCATACTTAGGATCTCATCCACAGACTTCCTCTAAGCGTCCACACCATTTTTAACAGCACCATAGGAACGAACGGCTCAGTAGCTTTCCTTTGGGTGGTTATTTCAGGGTTTCATCCAGAGACTCACAAGCTAGAAACATCGTGATTTTACAGCGTAATAAACGGCACCAAAAGAAAGTACTGCTCGTTAGCTTTCATTTAAATGTCCACGCATTGTGATTTCATCCGCAGACTTAAGGTTAGAACCACCCTGTATAGCACAATAAACAGCATATAAATAAGAAAGTACTGTTCGACCGTGAGGGTTTATTTGATAACTCAGTTGGTAGAACACCAACCATCTTCCCAGACTTTAAAAGCCAGATACACATCACACGACTCTTGAGTGACTGGGACCCAAAAAAATTATCTTAAGACCAGTCAGGAGAGTTTAAACCACTTCTTTATGTTGATATCAATCTCTTTTCTTTCACAGGTGTTTATCAGCTATGTTCAGAAGCAGTTTGAATACATTGATGCAGGCCAGATAAGGTAAATAGGCTTCTCTTTGACCGTTTTTGTTCGTTTGATTCAATTGAAGTATACATATTTAGCCTGTTCACACTTAAAGAACTTATCAAATAGCACACAAAACAACCTTAATTCTGTTTACAAATAGAAGAAGCGGAAGTAATATATCAAACACGAGAAAGAGTGTTTCATCAGCATATCCAAACACCGAGAAGTGGGTTGAGAAAACGAGGCACAGCCGAGTTTTTTAAGCGGGATTTATTCCATTTAGAAGTAATAAATGCATTACACGTGACATAAAACAATGTTCGATTTGATTGCAGTTTTTCGACTTTTTTTCTTTTCTGCAGATCCTGCGACACGTTCCTTCCACACATCTTCCAGTTTCTTGTTCTTCTCTCGTATGAATGTTTTCAGCCCAAGTTTAATGAGCCAAAAGCTATTGTGGGAATGCCGAGAATTATCCAGCTTTGTGACGGGATCATGGCAGGAGGGCAACCAGCTCAAACTCATGGTATGCTAACAGAATTGAGGAATTACCAATGAAATCACCCTTTACTCCATTCTCCAGTTTGTTTTTACTTGCTCACTAAACTGGACTGGTTTTCTTATCTTTTTAGCTATTCCTGCTTTACAGCCAATCATTTATGACCTGTTTGTACTGAGAGCTGGTGGTCAGAGTGATGGTGGTGTGGATTTAGAGACGCAAAGAGAAGTTGTGGTGTCTATGCTGCTTCGTCTTGTCTATTATCCTGAGGTACGACAATCAATCAGTCAGTCAGTCAGTCAGTCAGTCAGTCAGTCAGTCGGTCAGTCAGTCAGTCAGTCAGTCAGTCGGTCAACTGTCGGTTCTTCAGTCATTCAGTCAGTTAGTCAGTCAGTCAGTCAGTCAGTCAGTCAGTCAGTCAGTCAGCCAGTCAGTCATTCATTCATTCAGTCGGTCGGTCGGTCGGTTGGTCGGTCGGTTGGTCGGTCGGTCAGTCAGCCAGTCAGTCAGCCTGTCAGTCAGTTAGTCAGCCAGTCAGTCAGTCGGTCGATCGGTCAGTCAGTCAGTCAGTCGTTTGGTCAGTCAGTCAATCAGTCCGTCAGTCAGTTGGTCGATCGGTCGGTCAGTCAGTCATTCCATCAGGCAGTCAGGCAGTCAGTCAGTCAGTCAGTAGGTCAGCCAGCCAGCCAGCCAGCCAGCCAGCCAGCCAGTCAGTCAGTCAGTCAGTCAGTCTCTCTCTGTGTGACTCACTCAAATGATCAGTACATCAGCCAGCCGTGTAATCAGGTTAATTTTACAGATAGATCAACAGCATATTCACACAGTTAACAAGCTATCTATTTATTCGTACCTAGGTACTGGAGATGTTAGTTACTGTTCTTAACTGCTACCAGCGAGACGAAGTCAAGTGGAAGGATCTGTCAGGGCAGATCATAGACCTGCTCCTTCCTCTTCTGGCCAATCAAAAGGTAAATCCTATTAACATGTGCGGATGCACGGTCATTTTGATAGCCCTTTTACGAGAGCATGGGAAATGAAAATAAAAATTAAAGAAACGTTTAAATAACGTAAGATATGATTGTTTAGGTCCATGTGGAGTCAGAGGTTGGAGTTGAGATGCTGCAGAATCTTTTTGCTGCCGTCGCTCCTGGCTCATTGTGGCCCGTGGATGTGCTATTGAGAGTCTTGTTTTCCACTGTAGATCAGGTTAGTGTAAAAACTAGGTTAGGTCTGCTCCAGTGGCTCATTAGTCCGGAGCTTTTATATCTTTGGTTTCAAAGCATAATGGCAGCGATGGTGTGATGGTTAGCGCGTTGGACTTCAGATCTGAAGGTCGGTGGTTCGAGGCCCAGTCCCTGCCAACGTCTTGTTTCCTTAGACAACGAACTGTACCCCACATTAGCCGTGGTTACATGAGGCAACGTTACCTCGGTAGAGGGGAAAGTGGCATTTTCGCGTGTAAGCGATTTTAGCTGGGGAAAATTTTACCTACGTAAATATTCGTGATGAAGTGACTGAGAACAATTAAAAAATGCCCCAAGCAGGGTTGTAGCTAAGAAATTTGTCTGCCGGTTAGCTTAGAAATTGAGCCGGCTAAAGAAGACGCGAAGCACCTTCTGCCTTCGGGGGAGCCGACGGGGGGCTAGGTATGGAAGGGGGTCGCCCCCTCCCATTGGGGGGTATGGGGGCCTCCCCCAGGAAATTTTGAAAATTTTAATGCAATTTGGTGCACTCTGGTGAAATCTAGGGGCTCTTTTATGCAAAAAGAAACAACCATTAAAGAGAAAAAAATATACATGCGTAGGCATTTTGTTATTTACCATCCCCTGATATTGGGATTATATATCATATTTTATTTCTAATATGAATACAAATAAAAATACATTTAACACAGGATGTTGAATATGGGAATATAAGTTTAAGGTGCTCTGTTGCTGATTTATAGATCATCATCTGAGAAGAAATCACTGTCATAGTCTGAATCACTATCACTATCACTGTCATCTTTATTTGCTTGTTCTTCCAAGTGGAACAGCCTCAAAGCACAAGAAAGAAAAGAAAATGAATAGTACCTCCTTAATTTTGTAAAGCTAACTTTTACTCTTCCACAAAAAGTAAAGTTTAACTTGATTGTTCCAGCAATAATACTTTTAATAAGGACGAGTTCGGAGCAACTGCGGAACTATTTAACACTAACTTAAAAATATTAATTTCTGGCATGTCTGACTTAACTGTAATTACCTTGTTGCCTTCGAGCAAAAAATGCTCTTATATCCCCCTGGTCGGTATCGCGTTTTCTTTTACGTTGATTTAAGCTTACATCTGCTGATTCCATCGATGGATAGATTGTAAATTAACAACTTTCGAACAACTGTCGGACGACTTTACATTATTCACTCGTTGATCGAACAAATTATCTTGTCCCACGTTTACGAGAGATCTGAGAGACCTGGTAACAAACTCGTTCCCAATCTTTCACAACGCCTTGAATGCGGGGGGCTACCAAGCTTCGTGTTGACAAGATGGCGGACGCAGAAAACGGAAAGAGGGCACGGTAAACAAGTTCTCAAAACAAGACTTTATTTCAATTACTTTGTGGCATCGATACTCAAGGTGGTCAGGAGTTTATTCAACCTTTTCACTTAGAATATATGATTCTAAATCGAACAACTGCTAGTGCGTAACCAAAGAACTGTTCATTGTTCATTGTTCATTGCCCTTTTAACCGAGTGTTCGCCAGCCAAAATTCAGCCGGCGATGACCTCTTTCCTAGCCGGCAAATTTCGCCGGCAGCCGGTGCTTAGCGACAACCCTGCCCAAGCAAAACCCTCGCTGGTTTGAAGGGTCGTTCGGTATCCCCAGGTAAACCTACCAATGAGAAGCCGAGTTTTGGACGCTACACGTGCAGTGCGTGATCAGCTACATGACCGAATTTGCTAGCGGCGTCCGCGTGTGGAAGTGTTGTGAGTGTTGAATTTTAACGCGATGGACTAGTATCCCATCTAGGGGGGAGTAGCAATAGTCGCAGTTGCTTCATGCTACAGAAACCGGGTTAAGTTTCGGCCGTGTGGGCCTCCCTGGCTCGTATGCGACTTTATCTACCTTCCCACAGCATAAAGTGACCAGAAATATTTTATACTGCACGTATCGCCCTGGATGGAGTGCTAGTCCAGTGCAAGGTTATCTACCAGCAATGTGCTATTCCAGCGTGACTGGACGCAATGCTTAGCGAATTCTCTTGTCGTCGAACGAGGCTGATGGTTGCATCATCACAGCTCCTGAAGTTTAAAAACTTGTGATTTAAAAATAATCCCCAAAAAGCGGCTGTTAACAGAGCAAAGGCTGTTGCTTACTTTCAGTTGTAAATACAACTGCTTTTTGCATCATCACATCAATATAACATGTAAGAATGGTTGTTAACCCTGAGTCATGAAATACGGTTCCAGCTTTCGAGTTAGCGGATGTTGTCCTAAACCGCAACCATTCCATTTTTTGTTTTCCGATATTTTGCTCAGAAAAATTTGGATTTTTTTTTCATTTTTTAATGTAACGGCTCCTGGGAGTGAAGGGAGCTAACGATAACTTTCTATGTTTCTTTATAGACCCAGTCAGGTGTATTAACTCGTTGGTTGGCTACAACACTTGTGGTGCTACAAACTCTCATGGCGCATGTCTCAGCGGACATTCTGTTGTCCAGAATCGACCAATCAGGATTCAGACCGAAATGTGCCAATAAACCCGGTACTCCTTTGTTACCCATAGAGGTAAGTACTTCTTTCCCCGACGTTAAGCAAACTATTAGAACTCTGCCTTCTACAGTTCTTGCATTCTTATTTGTCTTAACGTACTGATGCTTATTTGACGCCTCATAATAGCGATTTAAAATTTTCTTATCAATCAACTATAGTACTTCGAGGTCTCGAGTGTCGTATTTTTCATCTCCGTCCATCTGATAACAATCTATTTTTTGTTCATTCATATTTGCAGGTGTTTGTTAAATTTCTCTTTCACATGGTTGAGGTAACTGCTTGCCATGTGAACATGACAACGAAGAGTACTGAAGAGAGCCTTCAGTCACCAAGTGAAGAGATCTTTGTATTCAAGCTGTTTGGTTGTACTTTAACATGCCTTACACATCTACTGAAATCAGGTTTATTACCCAACTTGGATTTTCAGTGTTTTACAGCATTTCACTCTTTTATCATCTTTGCGGTTGCCAGTTTTTAATAGTTGATAATTTACTGTCAGCTATTGTGAGAAAAGTGCCATTGAAATACCCAGTGACTGCTTTTTTTTTTTTACACTTATGTAACTCTGCAATAAACGTTTCAAATAATTTTGTTTCGAAAATGCCATAAAATCTAAGGTTTAAAACTTCCCTTAGTGTTTTCGGGGCATTTTATTATGGGTGACAAGGAGAGAAAGATGGTAAATTCTAAGCCCGGTGAACCCCTATTTAAACAATAGAGTTCTTCTGTCGAAGGCACTATCGTGTGATAGGTTGCCCGAGGAAATTTGATGTTCACAACAAATATTACGTTCGAGGGCTTATATGAAGTTGGAACATCAAATTTCCAAGGGTACCTATCACACATAGGGCCTGAGACAGAAGGACTCTATTGTTTTTATTGTTCAACGCTAAATTTTGAGCGAAAATTGCCAAAACAGGCACTATGCGCTGATAGGCGCCCGCTGAGGAGAGACACTATCGCGTTTCGACCAGTGGGAGCACGCCAAAATTTAACGTTGTGCTATAAATAACGGTATAACGCACCCCTACATAACGAAGATCCGGTATCACGAACGAAATTCTTCAACCCAGTAATAGTAAACTGTGTGAAAAAAAACCCCGATATAATGAACCCTTGTTATAACGGACACGCTTTGCCAGTTGTTCCATCATGTTCCAGCTTTTCCGTCTGACTTTATTATGGGTTTTCATTAGCTCTCCCCAGCGCCTTTGTTGTTGTTTTTCAAGCTTTGCACTCAGTGTTTTTAGCTCAGTCCCCAGAAAAAATTCCTGTGCTTGACGTTTGGGCAAGTGTACGATTTTATCTGTGGGCTCACAAATTAAATTGATGAAAACATGAAGGCAGCTGGTCTTCTCTCTCCAACAGCAATTGTTAAGTGAACATGTGTTTAAGATTCATCTTTTTTTTTTGGACGTGACTAACTTAGAACGTAAACCATCTATCAGTTAAGGTTATGATTTGGTCGAACACGAATGTGCAGTTTTTATCATTCCAGCAAACTTTAAGAAAGTTTCACAACTAGCAAGTACCTCACCCATCATAACACCATCTGTGGACGCCACTAATGAGTGTATGTCTCACCTTGTGGACACCCACCCAGTCCTGGTACTTCAGTGGTGTCTGGTATTACGACAGCTCAAGTACATGGACGCACACTTCTGGTGTGGGTTTATCGACACAGGATCTCGTTTAAGCACAGGTAGGAATAAAGCAAGCCTTTCCTATAATTTTCTTTAGATTTCTCTAACTTACTAAAATTTTACTTCAAATCAAGCACATTAAATTTGAATTTTTTTTACAACATGTGATTCAGTCTTTAACTACAAGTGTTTGTTGTTTACATAAACGATTTCTCTCTCTCCCAAATACAAGATTAGAGTGCCCCATTTCCAATCCTTTACTTCATTTCACCGCATGAAAGTACTGCTCAGTGGCGTTCAAAAGTGCTCACAGTTTGGGATTTTATCCAAAACCTCAGTAGTTATAATAACCTTGTGCAGCCAAAGGAACAACTGCACAGAAAAGTACTGCTCAGTAGCTTTATATGAATGATTGTATTTTTAACAGGTTAATGGAACAACGTCACGTCATTACCGCTGTGCTTGTTCCGCCATGTCTCAGTCTTGTAACATGGCCTCCGTTGTCCCTGGCTTTGTTCACATTTTTGACGGTTTGCAAAATGGCGTACCTAGTCACGCAAGACGTGAAGAGACATACAAGTCACACAAGACATGAATTGTTTTTTTGCCTAAATAAAATTCTCAATGATGCAAGTAATTTTGCTCCAGCGTGACAAGTGTCACGAAGGGAGTTTTTTTTTATCAGTTTGGAGAGTTCATTTGTTGGCTAGTCCTCGCGTTCATCGTCCTTAACGTTTTTTGTAGCCTCTGGTGGTGACATTGAACTGGAAGGTCCAACACTGAACAAAAATGTGACCCGATTGGGAGTGCTGCTGATGTACTGTGATCTTCTCATTACTCAACACGTGGTATGTCCATTATTTATATTTCACATGACACTACCAGCTCTTAGCCACGGTGCTGTAACGACATTGCGCGAATCAAAGATAATTTCTAATGTTACTGTACAGGTTGAGAATATTCCAGGTTTGAGTTCACCAAGGCCTCTGAGTAAAAAGACTAAAGACTTATTTGTACAGGGTTAGTGTAACTCCGAAGTTAAATATTCACAAATGAAACAATACACACAATTGTGTAGAGTCCGTTTTCCCACTGGTATTTCTGAACATTTTGCCTCAGATTAAGACTACCCTGTGCAAATGCATCTTTTGTCTTTTTATTCAGCGGTCTTAGTGAAAACAAAACGGGACTGCTGGACAACGTATTTGTCCTTTATTCGTTAGGACCAAGGAATGTTGGACCTCTCTCAAGCGGGGACCCTGCTGAGAATGTGTTGTGAGGATCTTGTGCAAATGACCAGGGAACCACCTGTTCAGGGATTTCTCAGGTAAAATCCAGCTCATTCCATGCGTCAGCTAGGTCTCAGTAGTTCCCTTGTAAACCTTTTTCAGGCTAGCGCTGGCTTATATTTTGCTTTTCTATCGTGAAGCAGATAATTATAGCCAAAAAAAAAATGGAGATAGGAGAAATTCTGTAGTAGAGAGGAGTAAACTTGGAGTTCTACGTCTTTCCAGATAGTCCTTCATAAAATACTCCCGGCATTTTGTTATCTTTCATCATCAGTTCACTGCCTGCCTGGAGAAAGAGGATGTGAAACAATGTATTTAGTGTAAGGGCACTACATGAGGAGGGGCTCTCTAGTGTAAGGGGACAAAACGAAGAAGGGGGTGGGAAGATGAGGGGGCGGGGCTCAAACAGTCACCTCTCTAATCTCAAGGCAATGTTTGCGATAAGTACACCGCTGTTGTCAGTCACAAAATAATATGCAAGAGACATTTAAGACACGATAGATACCAGTCACGTCGTTAAATAGACTGTAAGAAGTTTTTGTTTTCTTCCAAGACAGTTGAGCGCGCATGCTGCTTGCTGATCGCACGGTATGTTTCTTGCTCCATGCGCTTCACCATCATTGGAGAAAAAAATTAAGACTGCTCGCCAGTGTATTCAATTAAGGCGATCGTCATCTTCCTTCCGCCCTTGCTCTGGTCATGCGTGTGGCATCGCAGAGGAAACCCACTCTGCTGAAAAACATCTACCCATGCCAGTTTACAATTATCTACTTGCAGTATTCTGTACAGCACTCCAGAAGGAAGCAAGCTTCTTCTTGACTCCGTTAGTTCCTGCAGATCACTTCCCGAAGCCATGAAAAGGGTAAATAACGTAGCTTGTTATTGCAGTAGTTGTAACTCCAAGTAACGCTCAGATCAGCCTCCCTATAACTCTCTGGATAGAGTATCCAAAAGATGTGCGGAGGGTAGTGAATTCCACTTTCGTTGCGGACTCAATAAGTCCTGATGTCACCTCTACCTGATGTAATACTCACTTCCACACAAATACAAGACAGAAAAAAGTTGATGAAAGTGATGGAAAACTTAACGCATTTGTCTCAAAGACAAACAGAAATGGGTGTTTGGTTTATTCTGTTTGTATTCAACAACAAACAAACAACATTCCAACAACAAACAAACATTCTAGCAATATACTGGACCAGTTCTTTTTTGTCGATTTGTTTTCCATTTATCACGTGTTTATGTTCTGTTTTTAGTCAAGCTTCATGAAAGATTTACTGGTCTGTTTAAAGGGAGTACACCAGTCCCAGTCTCTTTACTTGTTGAGGATACTGGGAGAGAGTTTTCTCGACTCTTGTCATCAATCTGTCGTCCGAATGGCGGAACGTGTCATTCGTAAGAAGCTAGAGATGTATACTGCTGCACAGAAGAGGGTAATTAGTCCTGCTAAGTTTTTAAATATAAATACTTCTTTTGTTGATTTTTGATTGTATCTGTGAACAGACTTATTTCGCCGGAATTTGACAATAACAGCGTCAAGATAAAGATGACAGTTATGATGTTTCGTTAAAACTGAAATTGCTAATAAAAGTTTCACCAGCTCTTATTCCCCTGACTAGATATGTGAGATGAATAGTGACGCATTTAGTACAGTCGAAGTTCTCTTTACGGACACTTCTACAGTAACGGTCACTTCTCAGCTGTGGACAGTTTGCGTGGTCCGAAAGAGACCAGAATTCCCACAAGCTTCACCTCTGTGATACAGATTCTCATTCCTGTTCCTTTGATGTCCGTATGAAAGAGGTTCGACTCTTCGTCAAACCTGCATATTGACTGGCATGGTAATTTTGAGCGATTTGCCAATTCAGGATCCTGGAAAAAAGTTCTCAGTTTAGTGAAAAAATTAATATCCCGTTTAACTTGAAACTCTCTAGTGGTGCTTTTCAAGTATTTGTTGGATCGTTGGTTTTATTTTTCTTTAAATCAGGAAAATTCCCAGGACGTAATGGAGGATGACTTGAGATCTGTTTGTCAGTTAATTGCATCAAAGAAGGCAGGAAAGAGGTATGTTAGATTGAAATGAAAGGAAATTATAATTTGACACGCTCTTCTTCAAATTCGTGTGGTTACAGTACTGCAAAAGAGGACCATCCTTTTAGGTTTCACGTGTTTTGCGTTTGTCTGAAGCCACGTACTATACAAAAAAATATGATGAGGCCAAAACCCTAAAATAGTGTAAAAACTTCTCTAAGTTTCTTCACCATGGCAGATTACCCAAAGGAGAATGAAACCTTTGAAAGCTAATAGACTGCGAGTAGTCTCTAATTTTGGCGATGGCGATTGTGGGGCGGGCGAAATACTCACGCGCGCGCGCGCGAAATTTCGAGGAGACGCGACGCGAGGGGAGCGCCAAAATTCTAAAAGCTAATTGCTGCCTTCAACACGGTTAAAATTATATGTGTCTGCACAGTATAATGTGACTGGCTAAAATAGAACTTGAGATCAAATGGACTGACGGATACGTCACATAACTTCAAGCCCTCTGTTTTTTTCATCTCAGGAATTCTCCTCTTCTGTTGTTGGTAAATAAAATTCTTTTTCCCAGTCCATCCCTGGAAAGAGAACTGCCTTGCAGTGAAGAGCTAGCTTCATCCATGGACAACTATACTGTAGATAGGGTAAGCGTTTAATTTGCAGAAGTCCGTAGTTTGTAGCTTTTAGCGGGCTATAAATAGCGGGATAATTTGAAATTTTAAACTTGGATTTCGTGGTATTTAGCGTTTATTCAGTGAAGTGGAGGTGAATACTGGTGGATATTTAGCTAGCTGATTCGCAGGTTGGTAAATTTCTACTGCTGTTCACCGACATTAAGGTGTGTGTTATATGCTTAAGTGAAATATGTCATGATTTGTTATCATTTTATTTAAATCACAGGGATGGTTTCGTCGTCTCGCAGAGCAGTGTTGTTTTGCCGGTCATCCGAAGGACCAGAAGACCAACGCGATCATCCCACAAGAGGCAATTCAGATGTTGAGTGCGTTGAGTGCCAAAGAAGTTTCTGACATTGTAAATCACAAGGTTGGGTTTTATTGTAGAAATGTTTATTTCTCTCAGATGATTATGGCCCATCAATTTTTTTTAGTGTAGAAAGTACCGTAAAAAATTAAGCTTAGATTTAGCTCAGATTAAGCCTCCCTCCAAAGGCTCTGTAAAGCCTTCATTTGTTGAGGCCTCAGATTAAAATAATACCTTCTCAGGGCTTAATGTAGCTTTGACGGTAAGCCTAAATCGTTTTACTCAGCTGGAATAATTCTTCTTGCTTAGCAGGACATTCCTGCTTTCAAACCTTCATTTTGAATAGAACTTTTTCCACAATTGGTCGGACAACCTCCATCTCGGACTTTTCACCGAAGACGCAATCCACAGTCACGCAAGGCGTACGTTTGCAGTGTATTTTGGGGGCAATTTCAAATCACATTTTGAAAATTTGTGCACATTTCAGACATTTGATCTGACAGTCGCTGATGACGGACTTTTTTGTCTAAGCCAAGCATATCAAAAAAATGTGTCCAGGAGTTGAAAAGTAAAAGATCTATTCCTCATTTACGTAAATTATTGTGAGCCCTTTGTAATGCGTTTTTAATACGTGAAATGATTGTCTCTTTTATATATCAAAGGATTTTGATATGTCGCTTCTGGAAGAATGTATACTGCACGGCATAGAAAGAACTCTTCAGTTGACTGCAAGAAGACAGAATCCAGAGGTACTCTATGTTATCAGATTTGATGTAGCTCCTTTTCATCCTTTCACCCTCAAGAGATCCCAGAATAAAAATACAAAATATTACTCTGTGTATTCTGCAAAATATTGCTAAACAAGGTCGTCATATGAACGCACTTCTTAGTAGCTTTCATTTGAATGGTCACAGCTTAGGATTTCATCCACACACTCAAATGTTACAATCACTTTGTCCTCAACAGCAGCGAAGAAAATAGGCCATTTCCGAGTTGTCTTGTACCTCTTTTTCAAAGCGAGTCTTGGTGCATAGCTTTTCATATGAAAATGAGTTTTCATTCACATGCAGATAAAACTCATTTTCATATGAAAGGTTTTGCACGAGGCCTCGCTTTGAAAAAGAGGCACAAGACAATTCGGAAATGGCCTATTACTGATCAGTAGCTTTTATTTCAATGGTCAGACTCTAGGATTTCATCCGTGGACTCAAAACGTAGAACCACTTTCTCCTTAACAGTATACCACAACAAAGTAATGCTTTGTAGCGTAGCTTTCATCTGAAAAGTCACACTTTCGAATTTCACCTACAGACTCAAAAGTTAAAACTACCTTGTACAGCATAGTAATCAGTACCACAGAAAAGTATTGCTCAGTAACTTTCATTTGAATGGTCACACTTTAGGACTTCATCCACACACTCAAATGTTAGAACATCTTGTACAGCAAGAGAAAGCACTGCTCAGTAGCTTTCATTTGAATTCAACCACAGTCTTAAACGTTTCAACGACCTTGTACAACAATACCGCAGGAACGTAGTGCTCAAAAGCTTTCATTAGAATAGACGCACTTTAGGATGTTATACACAGACTCAAAGCGTAAGACCACTTTGCATAGCATAGTAATCAGTACCACAGGAAAGTAGTGCTCAATAACTTTCATTTGAACGCTTACACTTCAGGTTTCATCCACAGATTCAAAAGTTAGAACCACCTTGTACAGCACAATAAACAGCACCACAGGAAAGTACTGCTCAGTAGCTTTCTTTTCAGTGGTCGCACTTAGGATTTCGTTCGCAGACTGACAAATCAGTGCTACCACAGTGTTCGTCTCTTTGTTCGACTCGAGTAGTCAGAGGCGGGCTAACCCTTTAAGCCCCAGTAATGACCCAGTCGTGACGAGCATCTATTTTCTCCTTCTATTATTACTATTCGATCCAACGTACAGGTCACGAGAATAAAGGAAATGATCACCAACCATAAAATGTTGGGATGTTTAATCAAAATCTCCCAACTAGTGCGATAAGACATGTATGAGGAACGGTGAGAAGAACATGCATGTTGATACTGGGGCTTAAAGATGAGGTGTCTTGATGTGTAAGCAAATTCTCCCAACTAGTAACATAAGAAATATATGGAGAACAGTGAGGAGAACATGCATGTTGATATTGGAGCTTAAAGGTTTAAAGCAGTCCTAGAATCGGTCACCATGACTTATCATCATCTGAAATTACCTTTTCAGGAAGCTGCAAGTAATTTATACCACAGCACAGAAAACTTGGAGAACACTGAAATCGATCATTTATTGCTGGTTTCTAAACTCAGCTTGTTCACACACATTGAACAAGTCGCCAAGGATGTCATTCGAACCCGAACTTTCAGAGGTAATTCACGGTACTTTGTGGTACGGTTTATATATGCCCTTTTTTCATCCAGGTTTTACTATACAGTTATGCACAATAATTATACATTCGAGCCTCTTGGAATCCAAAATGCCAGGAAAGATGGGCGCCAAGTAGAGGTCCTAGCAACAAGAGTTCTCAAAGATATAGTGTTTTGGTTTAAAAAAAAAACAAAAACAAAAGATTGTCAAGTAGTGACGTTTTGGCGCCTAGCACTGTAATTAAATTTTGTTTATTGTTGATTAATACGTTTTGTTCTTATTTTAGACACTGAAAATTCCTCTAAAATCCACTGTTTCTGCCTGGCCCCTGACCGACTGTCTGCGCTCTGTAATGATGTCACGTGGTGCAAGAAAGTCACCTGTCTTGCCAGGGCTCTTGTGGCTCTTGCTAGTGCCATTCCCACGCTTCCTAAACATTGCACGATTCCGGAGTCTGGACGAAAAGTTCTTTTTCAGTTTATATTTATTCCACTAGCGGTAAGGGGTTTTTTATAACCGATTTTGTGATCTTTAAAAAGCCACAACAATTAATAAATTAAACTTTAATATATTGTTTTCTGTACTGCAAGTATTTCACTATTGCGGTCTTCGATTGTTTGTTGGAAGCCAAGCCAAACTAACTTGTGACTGGGCTAACGCGTTTCTTGCATTTGGAATTGCATATCTTTCTTCAAGTTCTGATTGGTTCATTAGTTCATTTGCATTAGTTGTGATTTGTTAGATGTCATATATTTAATTTTGATTTTACTATGGAATTTGAAAACCGCTCTAAATATGTTAAGTTTGTATCTGGCTGTTTCCAAGTGTAACTACATTGCATCAGTACCTGATAAGACAACCTGCTTTTAACAAAAATTGTGCAAAATGCCCACGATACATTTTTTAAGGATTTATGAATTATTGTTTTTGCTGCTCTTGTTGACAGGAGATGCACTATAACTTCTTACATGGGAAGTTCCCTTGTTCTACAGAGCTTATATCTCATCTTGAATGCCTCGCTAAGGTAATTCAGTGCCCCCAAAATAAAATAGGAAGTGCTAACGTGAAAAAATGACAAACAAAACCAAAGTGAGAGATTAAAAAAGAAGAACGATAAGATCAAACGTGACTATTTTCCACGATTGACACATAGTCCACATGTTTACCACACAGTCCCTTATGTAGGTGTTATGTGTACTGAGTAGCTCTCAGAGCCTGTATCCCTTAATGCAGTTTCAGTGTGATTAACTCTCATAAACTGCATTTGTGTGATGCTTTGTTGTTGTTTTTTCCTTACTTGTCTAACTTGGACCTTTGATTTTTCCTCTGTTGCACAGTTTCTTAATCTCGATTGTTGTAAGGGTATTGGAGAGCTGGAGTTCTTTCCGTTGGTTTGTTCAGCGATCAGTCACGTGCATGCGCTGTTAAACTCAGGTGAGTGAGGATTAAAAGTACACTCAGTTGAAGGCGAGAGGGAGATCAATGCAGTACGCAGTTTAACACATCTGTTTGTGTTGTATTTTCCATAGTTGACGGCAGTGGTGATACTAAGGTAGAGGACTATTTTACAGATGAAGCAGAGGTTGATATGAGTGACGATGGTGAGGAATGTATCGAGTCTATACCAATAATTTTAAAGGATTATGTCACGCTATTTTCTGGCAGTACTGTCACACTAGGTCATGCATTTTGGTAATTTTGTCACGTTTAATGTGCTCTTTTAGGGAATTCTGTCACGCTTGGTCACGTTATTTATGGCGATTCAGTTACGCTAGGTCTCACTACGTTTTTGGCAATGTTGTCACACTAATTAAGGCTATTTTAAACGATTTTGTCACCCTAAGACAAACTATTCTGGGCGATCAAGTCATGGTATAACGTAGGTCGTGATACTATAGGCGATTGTGTTTAATACACTATAAAAATTGGTGGAAAAAACAAAACAAAAGAATTACTAGAAAACGATAGAAACTTGGAATATTCAAACAGAAGAGATCTGAAAGGTTTTCTGAACTAACTTTTCCCTTTCAACTGACTGACCATCTTTCTTTCTCTCAGGAATTCAAATTGCCAGGAAAGCCTGCAACGAAATCTCATTTTTAGTCCATCGCCTCCTCGCCATGATAAAACCAGGCTCTGGTGGAACCTCTGTCCCTCAGTTCCTCATTGGTCCTTTTCATGATGTCATAGTTGGTTTGGCGAGGCAACCGCTGGTCAACAGCTATGCACGTACACTACCCCAAGTGTGGAAGATGGGGTGGGCTCCAATCCCCGAGGGGCCTTTGAAAACCGAGCTTCCGCCATTGCCAATAGAGATATTGAAAGAAAAGGATGTGCTGGACGAATTCGTGAGAAGAGTGAACTTGATAGGTAAGCGCTTGTTTAAGATGGTCCAGTTCGTCTCCGTTTAAGACTGTAGCTAAAGAGAAGGCTTTCCATACTAAAATTCGTTTTCATTTGTGTGTATGTAAACGGTTTTGCATTGAGTGGCGCTCTTAAAGAAGAAGGCAAAAGCAACTCGCAAATAGACCATTCACAGGATAACTTTAGCCTGTGCTGCAGGACAAGGTCAGAACCCTTCATATGTGACGCACTTGCGCTGATATAAAACTTGTTTGCAAATAAAGCAGGGTTGTCCACAACTTTTCAAGTAGCTGGCAAAAATCTCTAAGTAGCCGGACAGTGATTACCGAGCGCCGAAGGCGATCCCTTCTAGGGGGGTCTGGGGGCATACCCCCCAGGAAATTTTTACATTTGAAGTCCCCAGAAACGGAATTTCCTTGATTCTGAGCACAAATTTCCAATAATGTCAGTTCGAAAAGTAATCGTACCTTTTCAATTTTATTTGTATAAACTCATGTCTTCAGTGGTTTTCTACATGTAATTCCCAGATCTCAACGTAGTGAACTAATAATCGTGTATCTCTGTGCCAACCAGATTATTTTTAAGTCAATAAACTGCAATGGGAAATAAGTTTCATTTTCATATAAATGCGCCAGTAAAGGAACAAATAATGTGTCTTTAAAAAAATACATATATCACAAAAGTAGCCGGCACAAACGACCCAAGTAGCCGGTTAATTCTGCTGGCTGTCGGCTGTTAGGAACAACCCTGATAAAGGGTGTTGCACCAGGCTTTGGAAAAAGGGCAAATGATTGGGACAGGACCAACATTTCTCCTGCGGGCGAAATCCCCCGTCTTGTGAGATTTTCCTTTTGCCTATTCGCCCATGAAAACTTTGTCCTGTCCCGGTCATCTGCCACTGGGTCTCCGAGGATGTGAAAAAAGGGGCTTGAGGCAACTTGTGAATGCCTTGTTGTTCATTGACTTCATTATCGTAACAAGAATGTTTTAGTATTTTAATCTGTCAACTTGTCGACGATAAATTGTATCATGATAATGTCGAAATAGTTTTGGATAAGGATCAAAACCAAAACCAATCCTGAATGGCTGTCGCAACTTTTTCGTCTTTGGGAACGGTTTTTTGTTTTTTGCTTCGGGTTTGATTAGTTCATTGTATTCTTTGCAAATCAGGCTGGACCTCAAGGCAGCAGTTTGAGGAAACGTGGGCCGCTCTCCTTGGCGTTATCAGCTCGCCACCTTTACCAGACACAGTTTCAACAGAGGTTTGTTAACAATCGTTTCTTCAGTTGCTGTTTTTTTCTGGTGGAGCATATTGATTTCTCGTCGTTTGCGTTGTCACTTTGTGTTTCAACTTCAATGCTCAGTTTCTCGTTCATTTCTAGACCAGCAGTTCACATTTAAGTCGTTTATCGATCCAGTGAAGAAATAACCTCCTCTTGAAACTATGGGACCGCTTCTTTTTGCCTTGCAGGAGGATATGGAGTCCACGCATTCTTGCTGCTTGGCAGTCCGCTGTATATCAGAACTGCTGCTTCAGACAACCTTGTACCCAGTCCCCGGCAACCCAACCTCGAGTGCTTATCTCCACAGACCGCGGCATAGGGATCTGCCTTTCCTTGGAAGCAGGTGCGAACATTTCAGTGCCAGTTGTTTCAGTCATGGGGCGTAAAAAAGTCGAGCTGGAGATATCGCTTGCTTCATTTGACGTGACTTGTTTCGCATTGTGGTCAGGAAATCCTTAAGAGAGGCTTTTTTTGTTTTGTACTGACAATGGCATTAAGTCTTGGTACCTCGCCTCTACTGGGCTACTTTAATAATTAAATAAATAATAATTCTGCAGTGTAACTTGATATTTGATGGGTGTCTTATCGCAGGTTGTTCAAAGCAGCTATAGGCCTTAGCTCATAGTCATATTAATTCACAAATTGTGGAGGACTTATTGAAAGCCCAATATGCAACAAGACTCAAGCCTGAAGACACTTGCCATTTGTTTGTTATTTACTTAAAGACATGAGTTACTCTCTGTCGTGTGGCTGAGAAAAGCTTGAAGCTTTAGCCGAATATTTTAGTTATATTCTACTTACCATTACTGTTTTTCTCACTATTAGGGCAGGAAAGAAACTTACGTTTGTCAGAGGCGTGGTGGAGGAGGAGTTTGTAGCTATATGCTGTACAGGGTAATCTTGTTCAATTTACTGTATGTATTTAATAACAAATCTCCCACGTCAAGTATATTTAGCACTGTTCAAGGTCTGTCTCTGATCATCAGTGAGCTTTAATTCTGTTCTGTTTAGTCTAAGTTGAACGAGAACGAGTTTTGGCGAGAGTTAAAATCCTCACTCTTCATACAAGCAAATCCTGTGTGCTCTTGTCGCCTCCAGTGCACTCTCGACGAATTTCAATATGCCTAAATTTTTATTGGAATCTTTCAATGAAACTTGACTCTATGAGTTTATAAGTTCTCTTCAACGCTCGTCCACTTTGTTTTTCGATTGATCCGAGCGTTAACTTGAATCCAGGGACATGAAATAAACAGTCGTGCTGCGTTTACATTATACCGGTATGAAAGTGTCTATCCGGTATAGTTACCCGGTTGAACTCGCACCGCTATGACTGGTATCGAGATAAGATTTTGGACAGGTATCGTGTAAACGAATCAGGGGCCCGTTTCTCGATACTCCTGATAACTTTCCGGGCCCGAAAACTATTTTAGGTGCACAATATTTTCCAATAGCTATACAATTTTTACTGATTTTGAAGCTAAATTTTAATCTTTATAATTTCGTGAAGCATATCGCTGTTTATGCCAATAATTACCATTAACTGATAAACAAATGAGCTCGAAAAAATACTTACCGGGCCGGGACAGTTATCGGGAGTTTTGAGAAACGGGCCCCAGAGCCACAAGAGGGAACCGGAATGAACTCATCGACTCATACCAGTGCCATGAAAGTACCTCCTAAGCCAGACACGCAAACCATGTAAAAAAGTGTCATGGCAGACCTATACACACATTTGTACTTATGTGATCCGTGTATTTAGCACCGGCAAGGCGTTTATCTCTGATGAAGAACTGAGGCCAGAGCGCTCCGCCAGTATCCATCGATCTTACGGTTTCGCGTGTGTAAACAGCTCAAGCACCATGTGGATCACCAACAGAATGCTGTTTGATCATCCGCTGTACGGACTCAACATAGACCGCGTGCTGGGTTTCCATGACTACACTTTAGGGCAGGTAACATGAAGTGAATATTTAACCTCCCTTCCTGATAGTATTTTTCAATACTTACGCAGACGCAACATTGAGAATAGCTGTCCCGTTTGGCTAGAAAATATACTGAATCGTTAAGGCGCGGCTAGACGTTCCAACATTTTGTACAGCATTTGTCACATGACAATGTTGGATGCGCGGCTAAACGTCGTTTAACATCACTCGAACATTCGTCCAGCAAAAACTACTTGTGAAACATCATCCAACATGGCGTGCTAAACGTTCTAACACTGTTGAACCAAATTTTGTACAACAGTGTTGGGACGTTTTGCCGCGGCTTTGGTTCAATCCGTAACTTATAAATGTGTCCTTTTGTTTTTGAAAGGAACTATTAAAAATCTTCTATGTCGAATTCGTTGATTTCTTTTTTAAAGAATTGCACCGTGTACTGCTCCTCTTGAAGCTTATCTTGGCTTTCCACTGTTGCTAGTCAAGTTCCACGAAAAATTTAACGAAGACTTTACAGAGTGTTTGAAACAGGTGTGGCAGGATGTAGAGTAGGGCTTAAGCTGCTTCTAACTTTTCATTTTACGGACAAAACTTATCCCTGTTGTGTAAACATCCAAACTGATGAGGCAGTTAAGCAGAAGTTTCCTCTGGTGCTGTTTATTATGTTGTACAAGATGGTTTGGCTACATTTTTAGTCTGTGTTTGAAGTCGTGTAGTGTGACCATTCAAATGAAAGTTATTGAGCAGTACTTTCCTGTGGTGCTGTTTATTATGCTGTACAAGGTGGTTCTAACTTTTGAGTCTGTGGACGAAATCCTAACTTGTGACCGTTCAAATGAAAGCTACTGAGCAGTACTTTCCTGTGGTGCTGTTTATTATGATGTACAAGGTGGTTCTAACTTTTGAGTCTGTGGAAGAAGTCCTAAAGTGTGATCATTCAAATGAAAGCTACTGAGCAGTACTTTCCTGTGGTGCTGTTTATTATGCTTTAAAAGGTGGCTCTAACTTTTGAGTCTGTGGACGAAATCCTAAATTGTGACCATTCAAATGAAAGCTACTGAGCAGTGCTTTCCTGTGGTGCTGTTTATTATGCTGTGTTTCTGCCTAACCTCAGTTTTGATTCTGTGATTGCAATCTTCAAGTTTGACCATACACATGAAAGCTCTTGAGAAGCACTTTTTGTTTTTACTGCTTATTTTTCAAAAGTTTTGTTTGTGTTGTCTTCTATTTTTAAACTTAGGCACTCATGGGAACGGAGGCGACAAAAGGAGTCTGACAAGTTGTGACAGTTTATTAACGTTCTTTATTTAACCGTTTGCTTTTCTTCTCCAGATCTCTGTGGACGCTCTTTATAATCAGGCACAGAACGAACTGCAGGAAAGGTGCGATAGTGAAGATGACACCGCTATTGTAGTGACGCTTCCACGCATGCCCCAACCTGAAAAGCTTGACATCAAATCCTGCGAGCAGTTTCTTCTCGAGCTGTTTGAACAGTGGATGTCACCTTATATCCAACCCAGGACTCCTCTGGCACTTCTGTCCGAGGCAACCAAAGCGGTGAGTTGAGGACTGGTGACGTATCTCTCTAGGGCATGGATTAAAACACCCCTACCGCGAAGTGAAAAGTAAAATCTGTATTGAATTAAACGAAAAAGAAAAACGAATTCCCACCGGAAGAAGCAATGACGACAAAGCTTTTTAGCCATTCGAGCAAACGCGTTTCAGTTAAACAGTCATGACTAATTCTTCTTGTTAACAACCATGATCAGCCTAGAAGATGTAGACCGATGATCAACTTGGAAGATGTAGACCGATGAAGATCTGCACACTCAGTTGCCTTATCAATGTAATATGTCCCATGTGTCATAAATCATAATTTGAAAAATATTTGGACATTATCACGTTCCGATGTTTTATTTTTTGTCGTTTTAATGTTTTTTAATGTCAGAGATGTTTTTATTTTTGATTGCAGCTGCTTGTGTTGTCTGACCTGTTTGTGGACGGAACACATTTTGAGTGGGTACTGGAAACTTTGCTCGAGTTACATCACAATCACTCAGCAGAGGATGACCTGTTGGTACAATATCTACTGCCGACACTCTGTAAAGCACTTGCTTTCCTAAAGACGGTAAGAACAGTAGTCTGAAATGTAATTCGTCCCCTCCCCCTAACCCACAGGGAGAAAGGGAGGAAAAGCCTAACCTTGTGGGTCAGGGGGGAGAGGACGAATGACATTTCAGACTATAAGAACTAAGATGATTGTTTCAGACTCAAAACTTTTAAAATAATAAACAAGCTATTCACCTTCTACTTAATTTTCCTTTAGGAAGGCGCCACTGCGGACAGAGTTTGCAAGATTTTAGAATCATCAATGAGGAGTCCACACGTGTCATTGCAGGTGACAAATCTTGTTACTTTGATTTGCTTTTGTTTGGCGTTTACCGATCTTTTTAACAAGTTACCAACCTTGGCTTCTGTTTAACCAACCGCAGACAAGCTTAAGACCCGGAACAAACCATTCGTGATTTGGCTTAGACACGATTTCGAAGCGGTTCTTAAGTTCTTTAATTTCCGGTTGCTTCACTGCCTCTAACTTAAACACGCAACTATGCCCTCGTGGACCTGGACAACGTTCTGGTTCCCAAATCAAGAGAAGTTTTTGCTTTCAAGATGGAGCAATTTCAGTTTAGGCGTTTAATCAAATTTCAGTGTCTCAGTTTCATCGTAGTTTTTCACTGATCGATCTTTATAGGCTTTACAAGAATTGCTGTTTTGTATTTCGTCCCCAGATCTCCGCTCTCTATGGTGCAATGTATCTGTTGGAGTTCCACGTGACCTCCGTTGGAGCTTTGTTGTTACCAGTCCTTACCGATTTCTTGAACAAGAAGCTTACCTCTCTGACAGTGTAAGATGAAAACATGGATTTTTGCTTGCTTGTGTTCGTTGTTACCGCTTCTTCTTGAAGGAGCGCACTGGGTGCTTGTTTTTGTTTGTTTGTTTGTTTGTTTTTTGTTTTTCAACATCAATACACTTTGCTGAATTTTTGATAATTAAATGTCGGTGGGAGTAAATAAAATAAATTAATTAATTAATAATTGTTACCATTAATTACTATTGCAGTCAAGAGTAGAGTCGCACACAGGTTACAGGTGGCTCATGCAACCGGAGCTAAACCCGGTGCTGTAGCATGAAGAAACTTGCGAGTATTACTGCCGCCCCCCCCCCCCCACCCCCCAGGGATGGGATGCTAGTCCATCGCGGGGCTTCCTCCAGTAATTTCTATTGGCAGTAATCCAATTCAACTTTCTGTTTCCTCAAGCCTTTTCACTAGTTAGGGGTACGTAGTTATTTCGGTTTTCGTAACACTAGCTAGTTAGTAGCGCTAATTTGAGGAAGAGTGCTTAATCAAGGAATTATGATGTATTGTTCTCCCTTCTTAATTTCATCTGTTCCTTGCAATTCTCGCTTAGTTTCGTTTTTTAATTTCACTGGACTTCTGTCTTCGGCAGTCCTCTCTTCTTCCTAAGACTCTCAGAGGTCAAATTTCTTTTAGTATTTTTGTAAGCACCAGTTCTCTTGCTCTGTCCCTGCAGCGCGGTGTCTTTGGCGGAGCATCACTTGTTAGTCATGTGGTCAGCGGCGTTTTACTTGCTGGAAAGATACGCTGATGAAATCAGTGATCAAGAATTAAAGGCCAACATCCTCAAGGTATTACCCAGTTAATTGACCATTTCTTTGTCCTGTTTTGTTTTGTTCCTGTTCTTTGTTTTTGTTTTGTGTTGTTTAACAACGACTTAGCCCGTTAGTTGCCGCCGTTGATTATCAACAGCTGAAAGGAAAACTTAAAGGGAAGCAATTACATAGCAACACATGTCAAGGGCACATGTGTCTAGTTTTAAAGTCAAAACAGGTTCGCAGTGCTGTTATTGATTATTGTTATTTTCGTTAACAGAGCGCAGTTCGTATCGCTTCATCAAATGAAGATAGCACTCCCACCTGCGTGTATCACGCCATCATGCGGGGCCTGGAGAGACTGGTGGTGTCATTTGCTCTGTCAAGTGCTGAGTCTGATTCATTAGTGAAACTAAGTGTTGACAGGTGGGTTGGGTGGGTCAGTGATATGTTTGCTCTAGAGACTGGTGGTGTGGGATGCTCTGTCAAAGGCTGAATCTAATTGATCAGTGAAACTATATGTTGACGGGTGGATCGGGTGGTTGTTCATGTTTAAGACAGACAGCCTTGTTATTACATAATCTTTATTTGAATACGCTGCTTTAAGTAATAGTTCGCGTGACAGCGATAGCATTTCCCGGCAACGCTTGAGCAGTCGTGCTACCATTTAATTGGATTATTTAATTATTTCTGAGCTTTCTGATTGGTCAAAGTTTTTTTTAATGCGAATTTTCCAAGGAAAAAGACGAAAAAGTTTGTCTTTGTAGTCTTAGTGACTAAGATCTATTGTTTCTGAAAGTCTCCTAAGATTCCGATGTGGGGAACCATCCTGCCTGGCACACGCCTTTTCGAAGGAAGATTTCTGTGAGAGTTGCCGCCTTGTATTTGGCAAGTTTCCATTTCAATTAAAACAATTCTTTACATTACAGATTGTCGATGCAAAACCCTCAAAGAGCCATATCTGCCTTGGGTCTACTAATCACATGCATGTACACAGGTAAGAAATGTGAAATACTCTCGCCTTGAACAGTTAAAACAAATATTCACGAGGTTTGTTTATTGCAGGTAAGATTGGTGACAGACCGAGTGGAATCTACCCTCAGCCCGACACTGTTGAATTTCCAACAGAAGACATTCTACTCATTGCCATGGAACGTGTGACTGTTCTGTTTGACAGGTATAGTCACCAATGTTGTCAACATATAATTAATACATACAATATCAATGCTGTAAACACCCCAACATGGCTACCTCTTGAGAGTAACGATAAGGTTTGACGGTTTTTAATAAGCCGGGGAAAAAACGTACTGAGCAACAATCTTGCTGTCTACTTTAGAAACTTTTGCTTATGAGGCTGTTTTTTTTTTCTGCCCTGAAGAAAAGAAGGAATAGCCTCTACGTTGAAAAAAATATTCGACCATCGCAGTTGTGCACTTACTTGAACTTTGATGTTCAAGTTGAATTTAAGGCAGCCAAACAAATTATTCAACTTTTCCATCATTTCTCTGTGCAGGATACGTAAAGGCGTACCATCCGAAGCGAGAGTTGTGGCAAGAGTTTTGCCTCCTTTGCTGCTTGATTTCTTCCCCGTTCAGGAAATCATGAACAAATTACTCGGAGAGTTTCTTTCCAGCCAGCAGCCCCATCCGGAACTCATAGCACAAGTTCTGTTCAAGGTATATTTGACTATTATGCCTCTTAGTTCTAGCAGTGACCAAGAGCGGAATGTGACAAAATCCCATTGTAGTGCATTGTGAACAGCACCACAGGAAAGTTTTGCTCAGTAGCTTTTATTTGAATGGTCACACTTTAGGATTTCATCCACAGACTCAAAAGTTATAGCCACCCTGTACAACATAATGAACAGCACCACAGGAAAGTACTGCTCAGTAGCTTTTATTTGAATGGTCACACTAGGGGCGCGTTTTTTCATTCACAATTCTGGAATGAGAATGGTCAGAATGTAAAATGCGCGCGTTTTTCTATTCCGCATTCCTATTCCGGAATGGACAGAACGCCATTCCATCCATTCTGCTCCCAGGGGCAGAATGAACAGAATGTTGCAAATGAAAATCCAAGATGGCGGACGGCGAGATGAGCGCTGCGGATTCAAATACGTCTCTACTGGAGAAAAAATCAGCTTACACTTTTGGACACAATGAAACATTGCTTCTAATTTCATTGTACCAAAAGTACGAGGTTTGTTTCAGTGATGTTTCGTACAAAAAACTCGTGATTCGAGGGATGTTTCTCCTCTCCTTTGTATAAAGGACTGCCAAAACATTCGGCAAATCCAAAACAGTCTCCCTATTTTCTTCCTCCTCTTTATTTACAAGGAAAATTGCTGCGATGACCGCTGCAATGGCAGCCTCTTCGTCGGCCGCGATATTTGTTACGCAATGTTTACTCGTGTCAGGACCGTGCATCTCGACGGCGTTTTTTTATGCAGACAATCCGAATTATTCCTAGCATTCCGTACCAACCATTCTTATTCCAGAATTGTGGATAAAAAAACGCGCCCTAGATTTCACTCACAGAATAAAAAATTAGAGCCACCCTGTAGAGCAGAACAAAAAGTATCACAGGAAAGGTCTTCTCAGTTGAATGGTTACACTGTCGGATTTCATCAAGTCTCAAAAGTCATGAATCACCTTGTATAGCGTAATAAACAGCAACTCTCAGAAAAAATCTGAGTCCTCCCAACGGGAGTCGAACCCATTACCTTCCAGGTGTCGGTTGGATGCTCTAACCACTGAGCAAGGCCCATATAACTAGGTTCATATGTGACACAGGCCTGCCTTAATTAATAGACACAGGCCTGCCTGGAGTGAGACTAGCTGAAATGTGTTAAAAGAAGAAATGTTGAAGTCCTTATTACTCAGAAAAAATCTGAGTCCTCCCAACGGGAGTCGAACCCATGACCTTCCAGGTCTCGCTCACCACGAGTCCCCTATCGGCTCAGTGGTTAGAGCATCCAACCGGCACCTGGAAGGTCATGGGTTCGACTCCCGTTGGGAGGACTCAGATTTTTTCTGAGTAATAACAACTTCAACATTTCTTCTTTTAACACATTTCAGCTTGTCGTCACTCCACTTATCAAATAGCAACTCCTTGTAGTTAGAATCACCGTGTACAACGTCATAAACAGCGGAAGGAAAATGCTGTTCATTGGCTGCCGTTTCAATTATCGAACATGAAGATTTCATCTGCCCTCAAACCTGATCAATGTTTTCATAACTGTCAGTTGTCTTGGAAACAGGTGAATGATTGTTGTGGTTTATTTATCAGGTGTTTGAGGGGCTTCACAGTCAAGGACAGCAAGCGGAAGTGAGGGACTGGGTTCTTCTGTCTCTTGGAAGCTTTATTCAGCGGTTTGTTGTTTTCTTGGTTGCACTAATTAATTTTGCGCGCAATGTTGGTACTGAGAATAAGGTGCTTGGAAAAAGTGAGTTGCCCATCAGTGTAACTCTTGTGTGCTCTTTTCGACTTTCAAGCGCTCTCAAAGATTTTGAACTCGCTCAGAATGAATACGAGTTGAAGCACTGACTTTGTTTGTCTGCTCACCCTAGTTCGCTCGACTCTCGTTCACCCTCAGAAGAGTCTGAACGTGCTAAAATTTTCATTAGAACCGGTGAGATCTCACACACTCTTGTTCGTTTGCATAACTAACTCTCGTACACTCTCATCGCCTCTCCGCCACCCACTCTCAAAGCGTTTTTTTTTCTTTCGTCAACTTTCGCTCCTGTTTGTCCCGGTCTTGCCATGCGTGCAAAAGACAAAGACCGCATGCCTGTGTATGCAACCCAGTCTGTTAGTAACGATCAAACGCAAAAAGCAGCGTCACTTCCAGTTTTCAGATTCTTGGGATAAAAGCGATACAAAAAATGCTCGGGCAAACCGAATTTCACGTTAATAAAACTCGTGGATGACAGTTACATCATTTTGAACTCATATTCAACGTAAAAAGCGGGGCGTGTTTAAAACACGAAATGGCGAAATGCCGAAATGGCGAAATGACGAAATGGTTGAAATGCTTGACCAATCTTTGTTTTTTCGTTTTCTTTTGGTTTTAATTATTTCAGTTTTCCAAAAAGAAAACAACTTTTGAACTTTATATATATCATTTCGTCATTTCGCCATTTCGCCATTTCGTCATTTCGCCATTTCGTGTTTTAAACACGCCCTAAAACGCGTAACAGAAACGATGTTAAATTTTGTGGTTAAAGTGAAAGTATCCACATTTGCCTATATGTTATAGTGGGAACTGCGCACGCGTCATACGTTTGATCGCTGTGAACCCAGTACGTACAGTATATTTTTGCACTGCTTGTGTTTACTGCTGGTGTAACGTATCATCTCATTCCCTTGGCAGAACACCGCTTTCCATGGCTGTGTGGAGTCTCGCCTGCTTCTTTGTCAGCGCTTCGAACAACAAGTGGATCCGGTCCCTGTATCCAAACAAATGCGTCTTAAATTGTCAAGCTATTGTTACGTTTTATGGTTATTTGTTTTTGACGAATTCTGAAAGGATAAAGGGGTTTACCTCGGTGTAAGAACCTGACAAGATTTTCTTTGTTTGTTAGCTTTGTCTTGCTGTACGGTATTGTTTAAAATGTTTTTGTTTCTTTTGTTTTACGTCATCCGTGAGTTTCACAGGTTCTTACACCGAGGTAAAGCCGGATTAAGGGTTTCAAGTTCGTCTTGCAATTCGTAAATTTACCTATTCATAACAATCATCACCCGGAGCTGGTTTTCTTATAGATATTCTCTTTCCAGATCGAATCGAAATTTTGAAATGTTGGCGGGAAGTTGAACAACCTAGAGAAAAACCCCAGGAACAACGTGATACCAAGGTCCAATGAAATTAGAGGTTGTTAAGAGCTGCGTAATATCTGAACAAAGCGAGAACCAACAACAAACTCAACCAACCAACGAGTTGGGGATTCGAACGCGGAACACGTAGATGAAGACTGTAAACAGGCACGCCTGTGGGGAATAGGAAAAAAAAGGAGAGGCCTCTCGAACGAGGAGAGAGCTCGTTCACGTGCTAAAATAGATGGGAGGCGAGTGTCTTTACCATCGCACTTACCTTAATACTGTAAATAAATTAGTTAAAAATAAGTTACGTACAGACTCGCGCGGGACGCGTAGCACATTGACTATGGGTGTTGCGCTGGTCGCAGCCTTCACAAAAATTGAGTGTGCCCTTAACTCTGGTGTCAGCTTTTCCCATATCGTGGGCAGAATGGGAAAACTTGAAAGTTTAGACGTTAAATTATTTTGCGCGGCAGCCATGGATTTCTACAGAACTCAGGTGAGATGGCTTACGTTTTTGCTTCAGTGCAGTACTGGAGGGAGTAAATAAAAGGTCTATTGTTTTATTTTTCTTCTCGCGATCCGCTTTCGCCGCTTGGTTCGCTCGTTTTCGTGCTTCATTGCCTCATAAGAGAGGAATACGGTTGTAAATCGACTAGACTACGAGCAGTTTCTCTGTCCACCTAGGAGAATCGAGCAAAAAGAACACGCGAGCGAGTACGAAAAACACCTGCCGCGTGAGAAAGTGACACGCGCGTGACCTTCACGTCTCGGGCAATTTTCGTGCTCGCTCGCGTGTTCTTTTTTCTTGACTATCCCAGAGCGGAAAGAGGGACTGCTCGCAGCGTATTAATCGACTAGAACCGTTTAGGTTGGAATATAAGTGATAGTTGTGTCCTGTTGAAAACAGCTCATTAGTACGCCCGAGTTTAATTGGTCGTGCTGTTCTTTCCCACAGAATCTTGACTCGACTCACAAAGAAACTTTTATATCAACGTTCAGAAAGGCGGCGGAAACCAGTGCACCTTACAGAGAACTGATAGAATGCTGTCAGTCTGAGAGATAACTTCTGCCACAGAATTCAAAGTTTTGGTGCTTTACCTTGCAAAAAGGAGAGTTAGGATCTAAAATGAAAGCAATGGATGATCTGTTCTAAAGGTCGCCGGTTTCATTTAAGTCGGGGTCAAAGATTTGTTGCATACCACTAGCGATATAGTGTCCTCAGGAGAGTTTTTACCTAGTTAGGAACTTATAGACCTTATAGCCTAACATAAGGCTAACACTAAGTAATTGACCACCTACAAACGACATCGTTCCTAGAGGGTCTTTTCTTTCTTGTCTTTCTGCTCCCTTCCCCACACCACGGAGCAACCCTAGGAACGAGGCTACTCTCGAAGATTTTCTTAATTCTGAAGTTCGGTTAGAAAAGTGCTGAAAAAAAGACCTTATCTTAATTGTTATTTCTTGCTTAGAAGCGACAAATTGTCGTGAAGTTATCCGATAACATCACGAACGTTTATATGGCGGAAGCAATTTCAAGATTTGCATACCGGTTTGCAAGAATTGCGCACCTCGTTACAAATATGTGTTAAAAAAAAAATCGGAGATTTTTTGACCTGTGTTTTCGCTTCTTGGCAGGTTTTGGTTGCCTGTTAATTCACTCAAATTCAAAACATATTACAAGCCTGCAAATAATTACAGTTGAAGCGAGAATAATGCGAACTCCGCAAGTACAGAACTAAGTGTTTTTGTTATGAATTTCGAGTTAATATGAGTTTTTGGCCCTCGGGACCAAACTTGGGATCCCTTCGGATAACAAGATGCCCGTACTATGGGATTGTCCTCAACTTTATGTCGCTTGTGTGACGCATTGTGTCACGCGCCACGCCAATGTTTCTGGAGGACAAACATCACTTGCACTAGGTCTTACGTACAAATGACGACATCGTTAGCAAGTGCAAAGCTTCAAATCCGTAAATTTTTACTGGAAAGAAAAATGTATTGATAAATATTTTCCTATTAGATATAAATATTACAGAAGGTCTTTCACTTGTTGATGTAAACGTTATAACAGCAAATTGACCAAAGTTGCACGATAGATTTGGGCAGAGTAGATTTTCCGAGCGCTTTTTGTCCACATTCTTGTAGTGATTAAATCACGTACTTTTTTGTTTTCTTATTAACTGCGGCGTGATCTCATTTGACGTGAAAGCCACGATATTATTATTGTTATTGTTTTTTGAGGGGGTGGGGGGTGGGGAGATTTGGCTCAAGATGGATCCGTTTCATACTCGAATCAGCCGGTCGCTATAACTATGTACCTGAATGCAGACAAATACAAGTGTTCACGCAGCTGCCTAAATAGGAAATATAAATAAATTAAAGATTGAAATCTAGCAGGTCAGAATTAAAGGATTTACTGGAAAAGGTCATCATTTGAAGTTTTTGCCTTCCGTTATTTTTGGCGCATTTCGTGATCTTATCAGTAATTTCGGAATCAAAATAACTGCTGCAGCATGGCAACTCTTTATTTAACCACGTTAATGATCGAAGACAATTGGGTTCTTTGTGGTCCACTTCTCCTAAAGTCGTGGGCACTCTTCACGGTGTCATTCCAAACGTCGAACGCAGGAGACCGCTAGCCAAGCGCAACGTGGACCAATCTCCTCTCCAGGCCCCTTAGTAAATGTTTGGCTGTCGTCCTGTTGAGAGCAGCCACTGAACAAGGCGTCTGCAGAAGCTTGGTACCAGATTGTCTGTTAGTCTCATGTACATAGTGGCACATGCGCCTGCTCGCCACACTACAGACTCTCGTGATAATCATACTTGTTGTTATCCACGAGATCACGAGGAAAGCCCTCTCCACTGGCGTCATTCAACTCACATATACCTTTAGACCTTACATCCAGTGGTATGTAATTGACTGACTGACAGTTTTTAAGTTGTTGACACCACAACAAGCATTCCAGGTCACTTGATGCAGTCACGTGACTAACAACATGATTAGTCAGCTGTTTCCCTGGAATCCTCTTGAAATATCGGCCAGATAAGAGTGCACCTGTTTTTAAAGAAGGTCATGCATTATTTAACAAATAGATTTTATTTGGCCGTGTGTGTGTACTCTGATAACGCACAGATGACGTCAAAACGTGTTAAGAACTCGCCGTGACTAATGTTCTTACCACGTTTTGACGTCCTCTATGCGTTATCGGAGTACACACACACGGCCAAATGGAATCTATTTGTTTGACACGTTGTGATGTGTGTTATCCCGCCAATAATTGGAAATGTTTTTAAAAATCTTCGTAGTGATGATTTGGGCGCGCAAAACTTAACGCATAATTTTCAGGGCAGTGAAATCCCTTGGGGAGCCTGAACACGAGGACCAGTGCGCAGGCTCCGCTGAGGTCTCTGAGGACGAGAAAGCAACTTCCTAGTACTCAGGCCCCACCGACTGCCTTGCTGAAAAGGGGTCAGGCGTTTCCAGGGATTTCCCTAATGCTCAGGATCTGCCAGCTTAGAGGAACGTGCTGCTCTGGGAACGAAAAATGGGCAAAAACCTTGTTTTTAACGTCACCTTTTTCACAGATAAATGGCAGCATAGCAGAGCAGCTCTGGTCGTTCCACATACCGCGAAAAACGCCATAGTCCGTCATCTCGCCACAGTCTTCCGGCTCAGATATGTTTGGCATGACTATCCAGTTCTGATAACTGAGCCTCTGTCCGTTCGACCAGCGGAAAATCCCCAAACTTCGATTTTTCACCAGACCGATCCAAAACGTTTTATTGACGGCCATATTGTTGTAAACAAATTGCTGTTCCGCAGCAGAATTCAAGCTGACCAGGTACCCCTGATTCTCTTGGCAAATTTGTGATGCCTCATTCCATGATTTCTGTGTAGTGTAAGCTCGGTAGCAAGAGCCATCTCGGTGAAGCCAGTCAGACGGACAAGTCAGCAAACCTGTTGGATAGCACGTGGTCTGACGTTTTAGAACCGGGCACAGCCAGTTTTGTTTTTCTTTTTTTTTTTTTAGGAATTTATTTATATAAATATATATACATCCATACTTTATTAGCCCGTTTACGGCCCTCGGGGCTTTTCAGAGTCAGTGGTACAATAAAATTAAAATACACAAAAGCTTAATGTAATCACTAAATGCATGAAATAAAATAGTAAAACAAAATGTGACAATCAACAATAAAAGGCTGTCTAAAATAAACATTCAAAAGCATTCGCCTAAGTCGATGCTTAAAATCAGTCACAGATTCCGCACTCAGTTTGAGTGCAGGCTGTAACTCGTTCCACCGGCAGAGAGGTCGCTCTACATTGAAACCTCCTTTTACCCTGGCGGTGCGGAAAAGTGGTATATTGAGGAGCTGCGAATGTCCCGGGGAGACTCCCATGTGGGGAGGACGGGATGCTCGTCGAAAATTGTAAACGAAATCAAGCTTTATTTGACCCCTAGCTTATACAACACACACACATAAAGCCTAATTACATATAGCTCAATGCATCGACTATATGTACTAACCAACGATGACTCCTGGCTTCTGAAAAAAAAAAAGAATTAGTTTGGGGCTAAGATGACAGTAATTAACTAGCTAATTCAGGCCTTCGGTTTTATACAGAGATGAGCACATTTGTTTGAATTCGTTAAAATTAAATTATTTGTTGTTTAACTTCTGACGGTAGATGCAATATTTAGCGAATAGCAGGGTATAATTTAATTTCCTAGCTTTATTGCTATTTGCGAAAGCATCTTAAAGCTCTTGGGAGGCATTTTTTTCACTAAACCATTCGAAGATTTCGTTGTACAAAAATTGCGAAAAAGGCAAAAAAATAGGAGCTATAGTGACTTTTAAAGCCTTATCATCGAAAGTCATTATTGACATAGAATCTGATGAAATTGCACCAGATGTTACCTGAGCACATTACCTTTTATTTCATTGTTTTTAAAAAAAAGATCAAGTATCTGTCAGTTTATCCGCTAATAGCAACTAAACCAATATACCCGTTCGTTTCAGTCACATAATTGCTTTCTTAGAGGAATATCGGCGCTTAATTGCACACTACTAATTAGTGAACGCGTATTTACCCGTCAGCCGCCAATAGCTGATCACCACATGAAAGATGAATGGTAACTGTGGTTTACAAGGTTAAAAAGTTTGGTTTTAACTCCCCACCATTTTACAATGGAAACAAATTCAAAGCATGTACGATATAAGAATAAAGAATCTGGTCAGTTTAGGGAATACTAATTCTTGATTGTAAACAAGTATAGTCTCAACGAGTATTAAAGTGTAAATTTCGAGAAATTTTTGGGATTAAAAATAATACTTTAATAGAAGAAAGTGAAGTAAAACATAAAACCCTATGAAATCCAGTGCTTTCAACTAGCTCATACAAATTGTTGGCATTGGGAAAAGACATGTAAGATAGCGTACAATTTAATCAATTTACGTGGCTAATATTCAGTGAATATTGCAATACAACAAAAGTAAACAAACGAGATGTGCCATATACTTGGTTTCAAAGCAGAAATATGAATGAATGCGATGGTGTATACATCGATATTATCAACCTGGTACCGGACACGGGAAATATATGATCTTATCTCGTGAAGTAGGGTTCGCTGTATTTTCGCTTCAGTGTCAGCCCTGTAAAGTGGTGAATTTCTTAGCCAATACATTAGAATACAGAAGGATAAAAATAAAGCCATATCTAGTTCTTCTTACCTTGTGAGAAAACTTGAGTTGACAAATAAAACTGTTCGTGAGGTGACAAAAAAATGAAGTCAAACTTTAAACAATTTTCAAAATGTTGCAAACTTCAGCAGCATTCCGGATCACTCACCATACAAAAAAATAAGGCCAACATCGTCTGTTTTTCTTTCCTTCCGAGCGCGATCCTTCTTTTTATGGGTTTCATCGCACCGATTTCTTGACAGTGTTCCGGTGATCTGACAGATGTTCACATACAAAAAGTCGGATTTGCAATAAAATCATGCAATATTGGTTTCTTTTCTTTTTTAAAAACCGTTCCGGTTTCCTATTTTGTTTACACAGCTTAAAAACGCCAAGACAGATGGACATATACGTCAAATAAATATTCTTTTTTTTCCAAACGAGGATAGTTAATTCTTTGCATGTATTTAGGATCGTATAACACATTTCATTAACTGGCATCCTTCTCGCCAAACCGCCTTTTTGGCCCAATCCCCTGACTGAAATGCGCGAAGAGTTTTTGTGTTAGTTTACATACTCCATGCTGTTGGCAGAACTAATTCCAAACTTAGATTACGAGCAGTTCGTTTCGCTCAGGGATAGTCAAGAAAAACGAACAAGTGAGCGAGCGCGAAATCGCCTGCTGCGTTGAAACGTGACGCGCGTGTCGAGCCGCTAGTGTAGTGAGCCGGCTCACTACACTAGCGGCTCGACACGCGCGTCACGTTTTAACGCCGCGGGCGATTTTCGCGCCCGCTCGCTTGTTTCTATATACTAAGCACAATACTAAGTGTTCCGCTAAGAAGGACTCTTGAGTGTAAAATTATTGAGAAAAAGAGGGAGAAAGCATTCCAAAGTATATATTTTAAAACCAACATGTGGTCGCGGGCGATCAGTACTGTGCAATGCGATGTATATTTTATCCAATAAAAAGGGTGAAATTAATGTACACTTCAGAAGTGTACATGTGACTAAAGTATAGGTGAAGTATAGGTAACTAAAAAGTTCTCCTTAGACCAGTTTATTCTTATTATAATACTGCTTGTCTTCACGCTCATCTTTGTCTTCCAAACTCTTCTTTAATGGTGCTCGATAAAGCTGGCAGTAACCTCGAGATGACTGGCCAGTGTTTGTTCCTTCAATGGCCGCAGAATTGCACTCAGTCAAACGGGTACAGCGTAACAAACACTCCATCATCGAAGTGCCTGGGAATGTGAGAAGAATGTCGTCTGGTTGTTGTTGTATAGAGAAGACAGGTTGAAAACGGCCAAAGACGAAGTTTTCGCCGCTGTCTGCAGAAAAATAAAAACGTATCATTTTTGGCCCCTAAAGGATTAAGAACGAGCCCCAGCCTAGTACCCAGGCCTTCTCTTCTCGCTCACACGACTTGGTGCAAAATTTCGTGACGTCTCATTCGGTGACGTCACGACATTTCGCACCAAGTTGAGTCGAGAACGCCTGGGTACTAGGCTGAACGAGCCCTAAGCGGCTCGGGAAAGAGCTTTGGAAAGCACCACCTTGCTGCTATGTGCTGCTATGTGCGAGGCTGCCATAGCAGATTCTGAGGGTATAAAGGCTAACAGCCCTTTCTAGAGAGTAGGGTGGTTACGCTAAACATCAGTAGCGAGCAAAAGAACAAAAAAAGCTTATCGAGACTTGAGCGAGGCAAACCAGGTGATCTTGGAAAAGTCCTCCGCTCCGCGCCCTCGGCTAGTTCGCTCGCTCGAGTCTAGTCGACCTTGTTAGATATCATAGCAAACTGTTTACAGTAGTTAAAGCAGTATCCTTTGTTATTACTAATTACTGTTTTCATTTAGATCCCGGGATATATATAGATATATTTTTTTTGGGGGGGGGGATACATACGTATTATATTTATTTTATAGTTTTCGGATCATAGCTTAAAATACACGTACATTTTTGTAACGAGCATTTCTTACTCATCAATGTTTCGTGTTCAAAGTTGTACTTATACCCACCCTTATAAAGTGATTCCTTCCCATGACAGGAGAGGTAGAATATCGCGAGCCAGTTGAAAATTCGCAACACACAGTGTGCACAATGTGTGTGTGTATGTAGAACAAAATTCGACAAACACTAAAATTATTACTTTGTTTGTGCTTCTCTTTGATCAGAAACTACAAAGTGGTCGCTTTCATGGTCACAGCGGTGTGCGCAACTTCGTTACGGCTCAAAATCATAACATGATATGAAAATAGGCGTTTCAGTGCAAACAGCAGACACAACTGTTATTGTTTTTGCTTAGGACTGAAACTAGTTTGAATATAGCCTTAGCCAGCTTCTAAACTGAAATGACATGAATAACTACACCTACCAGGTGTGTCCAACAAGGCTCTGTTCTTGACTGCAATTATTTCCTGTTGGCTCAGTGCTTTGTTGTACACCTGGACACAACAGATGCGTCCTGTAAAGTACCTTTGTTCATGAATGTCATCTACGGCTCCCATTCGTACTTTATTTTCGGTGCGTAGCTCTTGACTACCAACGGAAACCTAAAATTATTAATAATAACCATTACAACAACAACAACAACAACAACAACAACAACAACAACAACAACAGTAAATACCACAGATGACCAAAAACCTGTACATGACTTCATTGCTTAGCGGTAGAAAGCTTGCACTGGAATTTCAAATAAAGGTCATTAGTTACAATCCCGTTGAAGCCTGATTTTTTTTCAGGCTCTGGTTGAACCCTGTTACGTTTCTGCCGACTGCGAGTCGGCCAACAAATGTCAAAGTAATTATGGTCGCCTTTTGAAGAAATAGTTTTAATTGCGACGTCTGTGCAATCGATCGATCGATCCGATTGATCGATGGATCAATCAATCAATCAATCAATCAATCAATCAATCAATCAATCAATCAACCTGTCAGTCAATTTTATTGAAACAACCACTAAAGAACTTATCGCCTATTAGGGTTAAGTTATAATTATGAGCATATTTCTATTTCATACTAGAAGAAAAACCGGACTAAAGCTAACCATCATATACATTAGGTTGTAAAATTTGAAATATTGTCATTGTCATAAAGCTAATTTTGTGCTCAAAATTATTATACTTTTGTAAGTGGGTAGTGCATGTTTCTCACCTCAGATTCTGCCTGTCCATTTATCCATACTCTTGCGATACCCGAAGAAAAATCATATGTGACACCAACGTAGTACCACATGTTTGGAGAGATATATGAGTGTGGCTGGGCAGGCCAGAGGCTGAGGGGCAAAAGGTTAGCAAAGACACTTCCACCATGTGTCCAAATCCAGACATGAAATCCCCCGGCGAAGTGAAAGATTGGTCCTTGATCATTTTCCCGGTTCACCCACGTAAGAACTGTTATCGAATATCTCGTGTCCAGGCTTCCGTTATTGGGAAACTCTATGTAACAGGTAGAGCTGCCGGAGAACTGGTACGAGCCTTGTGGATGCCCATAAGGACCTGGTGCGAGGTGAACATTGCTTGGTATTCCAGGTGGGTTTTTGTTGGGGCTGATATCCCTTGTCCCGTGTTGGCCATTGAGTGGATACAAGGCAACAGGAACTGGAAGATCGTCTGTAAAGAGAGGAGATTAAGGCGAAATTAACGCGGCATTTAAGTGACACAGCTAATACAGTTTAAAAACATAAAAAATTGAACTTCTACAGCATAATTTTGATTAGTTAAAACATAATCAGTTAAAAATTGTTCTTAAGAGAGCAATCAGACAAACAAACAAGCAAACATAATTTTAACAACGTGATACTTCGGGTGTAAATTTGTTTACACACAACAAATGAAACCTTAACAAATATTTGTATTCTCAGTCCTGACGATGGGGACTTAACCCGCAGATTTCAACAAATTTTATTTGTTTCGGCCAGCCGCTTATTTTTATTTAATTTCGTTTTAAGTCTTTTTTTTGTCAATAGGCTACGGTAACACTTATAAAAGACTAAATTGCTCTACTTTACCTGTCTGTTTTGATATACCCTCCTAAGACAGAGATTGGCAGTTTGTTATACCCTTTTAATACAGTTGTTTGAAACTGTATTATTTGGTTTTTCTTCTTTGTGACAATTATATTGCGTGGCGTTCGTTAAATATGCCTGACTTATGCCGCAGGATCCTCTTATTTCCATCGATATGAAGTTTTTGAGATGTTTCATTTTTGTTTCGAAAGAATTGTCTTTGGCTTTGTTTTGTGTTTTGTTTTGTCGGGAACAACCACAATTTAACAAAAAAAAAAACTTTAAAAGAATAAGCTTAGGTGTCATGGAGCAAAGCGCCGTTAATTCATTTACGGTCTTTATATATACAAAGGCCGGAAAGAAAAGGAAACAAACAAAACACACTGTGAGAAAAAGGTCTTGTGTGAATGTGCATTTCTCAACATCTAAGAAAATTTGTAGAACGTTTGCAGGTATTTTGCTAACAAAACAGTGTAAAATCTACGAAATCGGTCAAGTTAAAAGCGTTTCAGATCCAAGGACACTCTCTAACTTTCAAACCCAAGGACACTTTCTAGGACACTCAGAAACTCGAATGTAAACAAAAACCATAGCAACAATATAATAAGGCATAGCCCCACGTTAATTTTCACATCAGTTTATTTCATCACATCTCACGACTTCTGGATGTTAAACTGGCATATGATCTTAAAACTAGTGCTAAAAGAACCTTGTATCGTTGAAAGGACACCCTTCCCTTTTTCAGCTTTGAAGTTCATTTGGCAAAGCGCTGTATTTTATGTCTTCAATTTCAGGTCGAAAGAAGTTGTTGCGCGCGGTGCGCTTATTCTCTTAATTTGGCTTTCATCAGACAACTGAAGTAATTAAAACGCATTTGTACGCAAGTCAACAGAAGTTATTACAAGTCAACAAAAGTCAGAGCAAGTAAATTGAGATGACTAACATCATCTAGCAAGTCCGAGTCCTTAGCCTCTCAAATGAAATAACATGAAATAATGAAATAACTGCACCTACCAGGTGAGTCCCAAAAAGTTCTGTTCTTGACTGCGATTATTTCCTGTTGGCTCAGTGCTTTGTTGTACACCTGGACACAACAGATGCGTCCTGTGAAGTACCTTACGTCATTAACTTTATCTACGGCTCCCATTCGTACTTTATTTTCGGTGCGTAGCTCGTGAATACCAACGTAAACCTAAAATTATTAATAAGAAACAATTATTGGATGAGGTTTTTGCGATATCCGGAATAATCAAGGTCGAGGTAACTGTTAAGACCGAGACCGCGATTATTCCGGATATTGCAAAAACCGAATCTAATAATTGTTTTATTATACATTGTTTTACAGGTAAACAAAATAACGGCAAACAATTTCAACATTTGTGTCCTTCTTGTATTCCGGCTTCTGAACGCATTTTTCCTTAAGGTATTCGTGGAACAGTTCCTTCGCAATTTTTGTCAGCCTTCTTTTGTTTTCTGAGTCTTTTTGTTTCAGCAATTTTTCAATTTCTTGCTCGGTTGAAGAAGCGAATCGACGAACCATGAATTTACTTCTCTTTCAGATGCCTCCCACATTGCTCTTGGAAATCATGCATTGCGCGCGCAAAATACAGATTATTCACTAATCTGCTAGCAGATTAGTGAATAATCTGTAGGTTGCGCTGATTCCCAGAATTAACTGTAGGCTCTTAGCCAATGAAAAGACAGATAGTGACTACAAGGTATAATGATACAGCTGATAATAACAATTAGCCGGTACAACAACAAAAACACACAAACAACTAAATGGGCTAAGGGTTTATATTCTTCAATAACACTCATCCACAAATGACTAAATTCTTGTACAGCTTGAATCTCGAATAAAACTTATTAGTTAGAATCCCGTTGAAGCTTGGTTTTTTTACGCTCCGTTTGCAACCTCTTACGTTTCTGCCGACTGCGAAGATTTCTTTCCCTTTAAGAAAAACAACAAAATAATTTCAACCATCCCTTCGCCAACACCGAACAATGTTCCCGTCTTCCTAAAAGCTTCAAACACACACTCTTCATCTCTCTCCTTTTCTCTAAAAGCGATTTTCTCATCCCCCAGTTGCAGCAGAGTGGTCCTATTGAAGAGATTTGTTTTACATTTCATATTGTTTAGTTATGTTCAGAAAGTCCATTATACTGCTTAGTGCATTTATTTGACAAATCTTACACCCAGAATTCATTAAATGACAAAGTAATAAATATTTATGGTCACCTTTTGACAAAATAGTTTCAATTTTGATGTCCCTGTGTCAGTCAGTCAATCAATCAATCAATCAATCAATCAATCAATCAATCAATCAATCAATCAATTAATCAATCAATCAAGCAATCAATCAAGCAACCAGCGAGCCAGTTAGTCAGTAGGTTACTCAGACAATCAATCTTAATCAGTCAGTCAGTCAGTCAGTCAGTCAGATTTTACTGAAATGCCACTTAAGAACTAATGGCCTAAATATTAAAAATATATAAATACTAATATTCCTAAATAACAGGGATACGTACAATTATAAACATCTTTTATTACATTCTACAAGAAAAGCCGGACTAAAACTAGCTTGACCATGTAACAATAGCCTACAAGGTCCATGAATAATCATATACATTTGGTTGTAACATTATTTTGAAATGTTGTCATTGTTATATTAAGCAAGTTTTGTGCTTCAAATTATTGTACTTTTGTAAGTGTATTTCATGTTTCTCACCTCAGACTCTGCCTTTCCATTTACCCACACCTTTGCAATACCAGACGAAAAATTATATGTGACACCAACGTAGTACCACATGTTTGGAAATATGTATGAACGAGGCTGGGCAGCCCAGTCGGGATGAATGTTAGCATAGACACTTCCGCCATCTGTCAAAATCCAGACGTGAAATCCCCCGGCGTAGTCAAAGATCGGTCCTTGATCATTTTCTCGGTTCACCCAGCCAAGAACTGTTATCGAATACCTCGTGTCCAGGCCTCCGTTATTGAGAAACTCAATGTAACTGGTAAAGCTACCGGAGAACTGGTACGAGCCTTGTGGATTTTCGTAAGGACCTGGTGCGAGGTGAACATCACTTTGTATTCCAGGTGGGTTTTTGTTGGGGCCGATATCACTTGTTCCGTGTTGGCCACTGAGTGGATACAAGGCAACAGGAACTGGAAGATCGTCTAAAGGGACAGTTGTTAGAGGCAGAATTAACGCAGCACTGACAACAAAGTTGTTGTTAAAACGGACACTGGTATTTTCATGTCCTACATTATATTCTTTTTTGGTTTTCTTCTTATTACAATTTTTGTGTGTGACGTTCTTTGAAAAATATTATCAAGCTCATGCCGCTGGACTTTTTAATTTCCATCGACCCGAAGGCTTGTTTTATTTTGGTTTTGGGACATTGTCTTTTGTTTTGTTTCGTGTTGTTTTAATCAGAAACAATCAAACTTTAACAAAAGACTGAAAGACCTTACTAGAATCAGCATGGGTGGATGGACTGAACAACTGCATTGAAACGGCATGGTGTGGTGTGCATGTCTTATATAATGAGAAGAAGGAATGGAAACGAAACACTCTGTGAGGAAAAACCTTTAATCGTGCGAATGTGCAATTCTCAACATGTATCAAAATTTATCATAATAGAGGCATAAATGTTAATTGAAGTTTAGAGATATTTTGTTAACAATACAAACTGCAATAAATGTAAAGAAGATCCTCGCAGTTATTAACGCAACTTATGCAGTTGCGAAAAGAAAGCGTGAAAAAATCAGGCTTGCCGGGATTCGAACCCTGACCTCTGCGATACCGGTGCAGCGCTCTAACCAATTGAGCTAACAAGCCAACTGGGAGCTGGTCATTAAATTGGTTCGTAAAATACCCGGGAAAGATGAAGGTGAAATTATGAATATATGAAAATCATATATTTGAACTGCGGAATGAAGAAATAAATGTAAAGAAGATCCTCGCAGTTATTAACGCAACTTATGCAGTTGCGAAAAGAAAGCGTGAAAAAATCAGGCTTGCCGGGATTCGAACCCTGACCTCTGCGATACCGGTGCAGCGCTCTAACCAATTGAGCTAACAAGCCAACTGGGAGCTGGTCATTAAATTGGTTCGTAATATACCCGGGAAAGATGAAGGTGAAATTATGAATATATGAAAATCATATATTTGAACTGCGGAATGAAGAAATAAATGTAAAGAAGATCCTCGCAGTTATTAACGCAACTTATGCAGTTGCGAAAAGACTGAAAGACCTTACTAGAATCAGCATGGGTGGATGAATCAGCTGCATAAGTTCTAGGGTATTTTCCGTGCTTCAGAAAATTTAAAAGCATTTCATAACCAACCAGGCACTGAAATTTCCGGGACATTCAGAAACTCCATAGTAAACAACACGATAGCAACAGCTGAAGGTCCTATGTGTCACGTTAATTTTCACATTTTATTTCATTGCATGGGTCATCTCACGACTTATGGATGTTAAACTGACGTATGATCTTACAAGTAAGACTAGTGCAAAAAATGCCTTGTTTCAATGAAGAAACACCTTTCCCTTTTTTCTGCTTTGACGTACAACTGGCAAAACGCTTGTATTTTTAAGAGCGGCTCTTTAAATATCGAGAATCCGACGACAGTACCAAAATTTCGAATTTCTTTTTATCTTACCAAAAGAACTTATTTAGAGACCTATTTTTTTATTTTTAAGGTTCCACTACGCTTTACTTTTCTTATAAATTAGATAAGTTGAAAAATAGACCGACGAAACTGTTCGTAACCGATGGAATTTAGGGCATTTTCAACATACTCCTGTAGTCACACTATTACTTGTCTAAAGAAGGCAAGAAACCTTTTACATAGCTTGTTAGACAAATTTAAGAGCAGATGTTGCCAAAAATCAAACATTTTCAAAATATTGTAACAACAGCTCAAAAATCAATTCCGCTCATATTCTTATGTTAGGTAGACCTTAATGTGAAACAAATCACTGGATAGTTCGTTTGGCTGAATATCGATTTGTTTTCAAGAAAATCGATATTAACGGAATTCGCGCAAAATACCGCTTTTGAAGCTCAAAATGTAAGGCAAATCTCAAAGCTTCGCGTGACAAAACGAAACATTCCAGGGCAACAAAAATTGCCAAAACTTGTAGAACGATGCTTAGATATATGTCAAAAGCAATTTCAGCGATTTCTGCTCATTTATTTACGAGCTCTTCTGATGAAATTTATCCGACATACTTTTGATTAGATAAAAAGTATATCAAGTTTAACCTCTATAAAAAGTATGTGGTACCAAATATTATTCGTCAAGAATATGGATTTCAAGAGGAGAAGGGATGTTCTTTTCCCTCCTAAAAGGATTTTTTGGGGAAATTTATTGACGCGACGTTATAGAATTTTAAAGTTGGACAAAATGCGTTGACTCAAGCGATCAGAAAAGTCAGCCTAATTAATTCAGTGTACACATACACAAACAACTTCACGTTTACCGCAGGTTTTGATCAGCCAACAACCGATTTTAACACAAAATCCTCGAACCTTCTTGTTGCTGTATCACCGATGAGAGTTGTTCATGATAAAATTCAAGCAAACTGAAAGGAAACTTGACAGGATGTCGCAACTTGCCATGCCATTGTTTAACCGAACATCCGCCGTTTTTGATGTGAGGATTCTCTTTTCCTATTTCCGTTAGAAAACAGGCTCAAGGTGTTGTACGAAAGATATCTTTCCTTTGAAACTAGCTCTGAACTGAACAGCGAAACAAGAAGTCGTTAATACAAACACATCTGTTACGTATGTGCTTTGGGTGATGCCACTAATTAATTCAGAACGAGTTTTAGTGAAATCGACAACTGTCACAACTGCATGCATGTTCCGCGGTAACGAAATTTTGGGTGCATCGGGTGAATTTGGGGAATGAGGTTTAATTTTTTTCAAATAAACTATTTTTGTCATCCTACGTTTATTAATTTAAGGACTGAGTGAAGATTCTCAGTAGATTGGTTTCGATGATATGAGCACTTTAAAATGCGTGAAACTGAAAAAAACAAACGTACGTTGGCTGCGTGACATTAACCCAAGAGCCTTTTCCTGGTGGGCAGGGCGAAGGGATGTGAAAAATATATTCTCTTTTGGTTTTCCAAGAGGTAGCACAGTCAATGAACGCTATATTAGGTACTATGGCTGGATTAAAATACAACGTTGGACATGAAAATCTCCTTTTCGGTCTGAGAATATTTTTTCTTTTTGTTTAGGGTGGGGCGGGGTTTGGGCTAAAGGTGTTTGGAAAGACGTTTAAGGGAATACTAAGTCGACTGATTGTAAGTGCCCGGGTGAAAGTGATAGTATAAGTAAACGATTCCTGGCATTAAAGGATTTTCAAATAAAGCAAAGTTTTTGCATGTCTTGTTTCAGAACTCACCTAACCCCACGTTTAATGTATCAATTATGCAGAAGTGAAACCTTTTGCTTTAAAAACATCACACAACGTTCAAGCCAGCCACCTGCATGTGAAAAAGCTTTGTTCAGTAATTATAAAAGCGGACCGGAAAGGAACTTGCAGGTTCTCAATTTTCCGAAAACTGGATTTAACAGACCCAAAAGGCTCCCATTACTTACTAAATACTTAGTCCGTGCCTGCACCCTTTCCTCGTGCGTTTTAATATTCTTTAAAGGCATCTTGAGGTGACTTGGACATCTAAGTCACCCTCATATCAAGGTCTTCGAACACCTTGAAGAGTGATAGCGGGTCGTTGCAAAATGACAGTTTTGAGGACGTAATTTGTAAGCAAGGCTCGCTTGAAATTGTTATCTTGGAATTATCTTTCCCTTTTGTTTAACCGATCAACCGACCGACCGACCCACTTTCGCGAGGAAGAGGGCGACGGGTGGGGGAAAGGGGGGCGGTGGGCGGGGAGGCGGTTTGGAAACCTACTTAAAGGATCCTAGTCACCCACAGTGCTTTGCGCGCATCGAGTGAGAAATCCGCCATTTTCTATGCCCTCTAAAATCACGATCTTTTCACAGTGAATTGAAATCCGGCTACATCCGCGCCAATACGGCCAGTTTGGACCTTCATGTACTTTTTTGGCCTTAAAAAATTAATAGCGGTTACATCTGGCCGGTTATTTTGGTGTTGTTTGCTATTTTTCTCGTGAAATGTGCGAGACAACGCCAGGACTCTAAGCCTGCTCTAAGCGATTTATGCTCTCCTTCGCGTGGCAGTACCAAAACAGTCAAGCTTATGAAAGAAATCATTATTCAAGGGATCTTCTTGGTTATTGCACTAGTGAGGCAAAAGATATCCAATAGATTGAAACGCTGGACAAGCTTAGTCGCCGACATTTTACTTCATTGCGGTGCGCGTTCTTCACGCGCTGAAATGTTTTGGTCTTCTAAATGTGACGACGGGACTCTCTTTGCAGTGCTGGTAGCGACTTCGATGCCTAAGAACAGCACTTCAATTTTTTCCATAAACTAATCCCTGGAATTGCAGAAAAGGAGGAGAAAGAATGGTTTGCGAACAGAAACTTTCAGATCTGTTAGCCGCAGTCGACACCTTAGCTACAATGTAGCTACAGTACGTTTTGTTTTCAAGGCAAATCATGTATTTTGAAAATTGAAATGAATATCCATCCTGTGCGATGATAACAAAGAAAATAAAAGCTATTAACAAAAGAGTTTCTTCTGTTTGAAAGGAATGTGAAATGCTCTCGCTTTATCTAGCGCTATCAATTAAAACTAAATGCGGTTCGGAGCGGTGATCAGAGCGGCGGGATGGAGTGAGTTTTGGAAACATTTCTGCCCTCCGTGCATTCGCCTTTTGTGTTTTATGGCGATGGGAAAGTCAAGAATATCCAATTAAACAAGATTCCAAACCTTTATGATTCTAGATTCGTTTGAAAATCATATTCCGCGAGCGCTCGCTGAATATAGTTTGCTTTTGGGTAGGCGGACTGGGAGGCTGGCCGGCTTGCGAACACAAACATTCTTTGAGTTCTAGGTTTTTGGATAGCCACCAAAATACACTGAAAATAATCGAAAGCCCTTTTACTGGCACTAAAATCAAAAACAAGCGAAGAAATTTCAGCTTCAGGCTACAATTTATATTTTTACCAGTTGAACTGTTGAGACGTTTTGTCACGTTCGACGAGTAATTTGATCGCAAATTTCAGATCAAAACAATAACAAAGGCGTGCCTGACTAGGATCCTTTAAGGGGAAACCTTTTCATGTTGGGGGATAAAGGGTTCAAACTTCCCCCTTCTCTTAGCCTTCAACCCTGGCTGCGCCCTCATTTTGTTGGCTCATGCTCTTTGCGTTTTTCGTTTGCAAACTTCATGCCTCGGCCAAACTCATTCAACATTATTCAACAATCTTGAACACAACTTTGTTGTGCGATGTTGAACAAGGTGGGCAAACGAATTCAATACTTTTGATCACACCTGAGAACATAGAAAAAGTTGAATCAATGTTACAGAACTTCATTGCACAGGGTGGCACACCTGAGAACAAAAGAAAAGTCGGCAAAATTGTGAAACATCATTAACTTGGAAGGCCAAACTTGTTTTAAAAATTCAACAGTGTTGATCGGTGTTCAATAGAACGTTGAACCCCCCAGTTAACCGTTTTGTAGTTTTCGTCACTGCTGGAAGCTTAAAAGAAAGACTGCACGCATTACAGTGTCAGTCGAGTAGAGTCGTTTTTCGTTGGTACCTGTTGGTGCATCGAAAGCGGAAAACCCAAGACTCATAAAAAGTCATCCAAGTTAAGCCCGATAGTGGGTTGTGTTTTCTGGCAACAGGACGAAGCTCTTAACAATCTTGCAGATCACTAAATTTATTCCCTGAGAACCAGCACGAGTTTTGATTGTTATTAATGTCAATTCTCCGTAAATAAACGTTTTTGCGTTAAATGTACACTAGCACGTAAATGCGAACAAGAACCAGGCAAAAATAAAAAGGAGGTTTTAAGGTATCACCACTGCCTTATTTAAAAGTCTTTGAATACCAGGAATCGTTACAATCATTCGATTCAGTGTTCTCTAAAACTTCTTTCCCCGAACCCTATAGCCCAAGCCCCGCCCCACCCTCACCCCAACAAAACGAAAAAAGAATTTTAAGACCGAAGAGGAAATTTCCATGCCTGACTTTGTATTTTAATCTAGCCATAGTATATAATATAGTGTTCATTAACTGTGCGACTTCTTGGAAAACCAACGGAGAATATATTTTTAAAACCCCCTTTGCCCTCCATCAGGTAAAAGCTCAGTCTCGGGTATGTCACGCAACCAACGTGCGCTTTTTTCAGTTGCACAGATTTCAAAGTACTCATCGAACCCAATCTACTGAGAATCTTCTTTCAGTCCTTAAAGTAGTAAACGTAGGAAGACAGAAATATCTTATTTGAAAAAAAAAATTAAACCTATTTCCCCAAAGTCACCCGATGCACCCAAAATTTCGTTACCACGGTACATGTATGCAGTAGTTGATTTCACTAAAACTCGTTTTGAATTAATTAGCGGCATCACCCAATTAAAGCACGTAACAGATGTTTTTGTATTAACGACTTCTTGTTTCGCTGTTCAGTTCAGAGCTAGTTTCAAAGGAAAGACATCTTATGTACAACACCTTGAGCCTGTTTTCTAACGAAAATAGGAAAAGAGAATCGTCACCTCAAAAACGGCGGATATTCGGTTAAACGGCATGGCAAGTTGCGACATCCTGTCAAGTTTCTTTGCAGTTTGCTTGGATTTTATCATGAACAAGGACCACAGCTCTCATCGGTGATACAGCAACATGAAGGTTAGAGGATTTTGTGTTAAAATCGGTTGTTGGCTGATCAAAACCTGCGGTAAACGTGAAGTTGTTTGTGTATGTGTACACTGAATTAATTAGGCTGACTGATTTCTGATCGCTTGGGTCAACGCATTTTGTCCAACTTTAAAATTCTATAACATCGCGTCAATAAATTTCCCCAAAGAATCCTTTTAGGAGGGAAAAGAACATCCCTTCTCCTCTTGAAGTCCAGATTCTTGACGAATAATATTCGGTACCACATACTTTTTTTAGAGGTTAAACTTGATATACTTTTTATCTCGTCAAAAGTATGTCGGATAAATTAAATTAGAGCTCGTAAAAGCTTCAAACGCGAAGCTTCGAGATTTGCCTTAAATTTTGAGCTTCAAAAGCGGTATTTTGAGCGAATTCCGTTAATATCGATTTTCTTGAAAATAAATCGATATTTAGCCAAACGAACTATGCAGTTATTTGTTTCACATTAAGGTCTACCTAACATAAGAATATGAGCGGAATTGATTTTTGACCTGTTGCCTCCAAATGTCTGACCCAGGGGGGGCTGGCAGCGAGGTCTGGAACCGAGTTTACATGATCGCCCCAGTAAAGAAATTTGGCCGAGTAGGACTGTGTACTAATTTTATTCAAACAAACATGGCGGTGGCGAGGAAGGAGAATTAGCCGAATTAGCCGTTATTTGGTGTACGCGCGTTTGTGTTGGTTCAGCATTATTTCCGTTATTCCAAGTTTAAACATTCAAGGGAAGGTTTCGATCGCTTTTTTTTTACCTTTGTTTCTATCTGATTTGGTTGCCCTTTCTGCTTTTTCTGGTACTGATTTTACGAGTTTTGAAGCATTTTCTGACACATTTCACAGCGGTCAGATTCGCTCTCCTCTTTCACTAAGAATTGTCGCTCGAGACTTTGTCCTTGTTTCATTTACATACACTGTAGATTTTTCTTTCTTTATAGGAACTACCCAGGAGGAGTCAACAATTAATTGTGGAGGTTTTGTTGATCCAAATTATTTTCTGTTTGCCCAAGTTATGTTACTACCTTACAGTCCACAAGAGATTTTTTCATGTACAGCTCTCTAGAATCCTTAAATGGTGAAAAGCTGAGAGGTGATGTTTACAACATTTTGCTCTTTGACTTCGCCACGTGAGTCACAGATATTGCCTACAGTGTGTAGGTATACCTGATAATAAAGCTCATTATTTTGGAGAAAAAGGTGAAATAATTTTTCATTTAGATTTTGTCTATCACATCTCTGGGGTGAGAACTGAAACTTAAAGGGGCCAGTTTGCTCAACTGACAGCAATACTTCAGCCAGTCATTTCACATATTTACTTGGTGACCTTGGCTTCATACATTTCTCCATGAATGGGTTTGTGGAAAATTGGCATTTGAATTTTGAAGGGACTTGAATTTTTCTTGACAGTGCATTTGATGTTGAACAGCTTTTGCAAGCAAAACAATCATTTGTAAAGGTTCCAACAGTCTGTAAAGTAAAGATACTCTGGCGAACTCGACAGGTAGCGAAACTGGCTCTGACCAGCAAACACACCATCACTTTGGATCTGGCAGTCGTTGGTGATCCAAGATGCATGTTGATAAATATGTTTTGGGCAAAGGTTTTGGTTGTACAGGGTCTTTGACTGATGACATATATATGGACAGCTATGTTAATCCTTAATTTTCTGAAAACACTTCAAAAGGACTGTTGCACACTTAGAGCAACCATGGTTGATCAGCCATTCTGGGGTTATTTCACATCTCCTTTATAAACAGTTACTGAATGCATGCCAGCCTCGTTTTGACACCCAGCAATACAACACTGTTTTGACCTGTTTTCCCCTACCTTATCGGTGACAGTTCTGAAATAATGATCCTCACAGTTAAATGCAGTCAACTTGAGCAGTTGAAAGAGCAAACTTGAAAAAATTCAGTCTCAACCAGTATCAAATTTGCCTTTTCAACTGCTCAAGTTGAAAACATTTAAAAACTGCAAGCCCTTTATGGCCACATTTGTTACATCAGGCCGCACCTGATTTATTTCATATGTATCCATCTTCAAAAAAACTGAATTCTCCTTGGCAATTGGAACTGTTTCCTCATCAGAAGTACAAGTGTCTGAAAGGGTGTGAGCAGAAGTCAATTGGTCTTTTAACAGAAGGGACAGTTTAGAACTTTTGCATTGTCTAATACTCCATTATTGCATAGTTCACCTGGTGTTACTAAACTCAAACTACAAATTTTTCACTGACACTTAAGAAAAATGGGCCTGAATGTCTTTCCTTTGAATTAAGCTTCTTGTACAGGCTACAGGCAAAAGACAAAAAATCATATAATTGCAAATCCTTCAATCTTTTCAGATTACCCTGGCAAATGTTTATAAACCTTCTCATTGGACAGTTGCATGCGTAATGTGGGAAAATGCTTGGAAATGCGATAGTTCATTGCATTTTCCAGTGAATCAAACTTAGCACGTCAGTACAATAAATGAAACTAGGAAGTTTTCCTAAACCTAGGAGTATTTACTTTGCCAGTTCTTTAAGTTCTCTTAACAAAACAAGCAAACCTCAGACAGCTCTGTTTGTAAGGTTAAGCCATGTTGGTTGTCCTTTATAAGCTATCCTTTCCAGTTGCAAAATTCTATCATCTCAAATGTTCTTATTTTTCTTGTAACTGCAACCAACCAATATATTTGCAGAAACAACTGCCGCCAAGAAACACTGAAGCCAAAAAAAGAAGAATTCCATAAAATAAACGTGGGGTTTTACACGTAATTACGCTTACAGCTGTAAATAAGACGCAAAAAACTTGGGACAAGTGCATGTGAAAGTTCAAGCCCATTTTTAATACATTCTAAGCCTTCGCATTCGATTTTGTGTCTTCATTGTGAAACAGACTTAAAGAAGACTCGCAATCGAAATCTCCTCTTTTCGCTTTGTTGGCTGGAAGATTCTACAGTTTCCACAGTAAAAAGATTCTTATAAATCTTCCTGAGATGACGAAATCCACAATCATCTGCTAGAATATAGTTATAATTTGAGCGTAGTTTGTTCAACACTCAACTGGGAAAATCTCATGCCGAAACTTGTCACTTGCATATTCAATATTGACTGCTCTACTAACCTAAAATAAAGCTGGTCCTTCATTCCATCGATTTTGATGGTCTCAGAAACAGAAATGGATCGAAATGGAAGGTCGAAAGCTGCAACTTTAATGCCATTTCCCAGGTCAAGTGGCTGTTGACACCGCGAACGTTTAGGTCTTCGATAACACAACCATCACGCTCATGTTCTTGACATAATACACAGCAGGAGTGTACACAGATCCAGAATTTAGAGAAATGTGGTGCCCAGACGCTGTACTGTCGCCAAAAATACTAACAGCAAATAAACAATAACAAAAAACGAATTCCTTTCCACAATCGAGTCACCACGAACAAAAAGACACATATTTGACCCATATTCACGAGTAGTTCGCGCGAGACTTCGTTGCCCTTCGCGCATGCTCGTTAGAGTATTCGAATGATTGACAGATTTCTTTACTGGGGCAATCATGTAGAGGCCAAAAGCGGCAAGATCAAAGGTAGCTGCCAGCCCCCCCTGGTCTGACCGTTGGTAACGTTCGCTCGTCCCAGGTCTCAGGTCCCAGTTCCCAGATCCGGGGTCTCAGGTCCCAGGTCCCAGGTCCCAGGTCCCAGGTCCCAGGTCCCATGTCCCAGGTCCCAGGTCCCAGATCTCAGGTCCCAGGTCCCAGGTCTCAGGTCCCAGGTCCCAGGTCCCAGATCCCAGGTCCCATGTCCCATGTCCCATGTCCCATGTCCCAGGTCCCAGGTCCCAGGTCCCAGGTCCCAGGTCTCAGGTCCCAGGTCCCAGGTCCGGGTTCTCAGGTCCCAGGTCCCAGGTCCCACGTCCCAGATCTCAGGTCCCAGGTCCCAGGTCCCAGGTCCCAGGTCCCAGGTCCCAGGTCCCAGGTCCCAGGTCCCAGGTCTCAGGTCCCAGGTCCCAGGTCCGGGGTCTCAGGTCCCAGGTCAGTGACACCCCAACTGTTCAAAGGGTAGATAGATCACAATTGGTTTAGTTAACGTTTATCATTGGACATGGATATGTCTACAGGATAGCACTAACCGGAAACACCCTTTGAAGCACTCGCATAAATGCACCAATGCACCACTTTGACTTTACCACCTTTACTGACCTTTAGCTTGTTATAAAAAGACATGATAGCTGTCTGTCAACAAAATGACAGGGTGAGTGGCCAAAAATATGTGCACAAGGTGCGAGGGAACTGACGAAAAAGGGCATGGTGCAAAAAGACCACGTTTGTATTCATGTTGCTGCCACTTGAGAATCACACAATACAGCGACTGTAATCTGTCACATATTCTCAGCTCTCTTGTCGTTGTTGTTTTGGAATTCACAGTATCTGAATTAATCTTTGGAAGTAGATATCAACATGTTCTTATGTTCCAAATGAAAGACTGTTAATGGCTCAGGACTGGAGAACCCAATAGACAAAGCATTAGTTAATTAATCTGAACTGTTTTATTATTGAGAAACACAAGCTTACAGATGCCTTTAAACTGAACCATTTTAAAATTGTGAAATCGTACTCTATTTTCAAAATACAGATACCTATGAACTCTAAACATTTTTACTCTCGTGAAATCATAATCTATTTTTAGCATACGGATGTTTCTAATCTGAACTGTTTTATTCTCTCACAATCATACTCCCTCTTTTTAGTTCACAGATGCCTATAAACTAAACTGTTTTGTTTTTGTGAACTCATATTTCTTAACTGAACTGCTTTACTGATTGTTGTGAAATCATACTGTCTCTCTTTTTAGCTAACAGATGTGTCTAAACTCAACTTTTTATTTCGGTTAAATCATACTTTCTTATTGCCTTAGAAATGTCTGTGAATTATGTTGTTTAGGCTCATAAAATCATTTTTAGCTTATAAATGTCCCCAAACTGAACCGTTGTAATCTCAAGTCAACATGTACCTTTTATGGCTCACAGATATCTCTAAGCTGAAATGTATTATTCTCCAAAAATCATACCGGTGTGCATGTGCATGCGTGGGAACATCACGCATAGTCAATGTTATGTTATCCAAGGTCATGAAACTTAATTTGACTGAATCTCCTAGACCTTGCGCCTGAATTCATTACTTTTTTAATCAATGATGTTTGTTCCCATCACTTGGCCCCAGTTGTACGACTGAATCTTCACTCTCACGACTTGAACAAGTGGTGAGTGTTGGACATGGATAAGAAAAGTGCGGAAGGAGGGGAAGAGGGGCTTGTTTGGGATGTTTACGATGTTTTTGTTTATTAAAACAAGTAAGAACTAAAACTGATTTTTAATTTGTACGTAGCAGTACACTGAAAAAATTAATTGAAATGTTGACGCTAATAGGATATGCAGAAGTGAAATCATAGCTCCAGGTTTATTTTTGCTTATTTAAATTTATCTATTTATTATTTCCATCACGAGAATAAACATGATAAAACATTTTGCTGACGAATGCTTTGTGTATTGCGTCCTTTAAGTATTTCATCAGCCGCATTAGGGCTTGTCCATATCTACGTCCTAAGAATAATACAAAAAACCACAACAACAATAAAATCAGGAGAGCTGTTACAGTCGTTGTATTGTGTGATTCTCAAGTGACACAAACGTCGTCTTTTCGCACCACACCCATTTTTGTCAGTTCACTTACACCTTCTGCACATATTTTTGGTCAACACTCAGTCATTTTGTTGACAGACAGCTATCAATCCTCTTTATAACAGGCTAAAGATCAGCAGTTTTCTATGCATACATGTAGAGCATTCTAGGAAAGACAAAGTGGTGCATTGGTGCATTTATGCGAATGCTGCAAAGGGTGTTTCCGGTTAGTACTATCCTGTAGAGATATCCATGTCCAATGATAAACGTTAACTAAACCAATTGTGAGCTATCCACCATTTGAACAGTTGGGGTCTCACTGCCTGAGACCCCGGACCTGGGACCTGGGACCTGGGACCTGGGACCTGAGACCTGAGACCTGGGACCTGAGACCTGAGACCTGGGACTTGGGACCTGGGACCTGCGTTTTGTACCTGCCGGTCTTACACCCGTTCTGACGGTTTTCCACAACACACCTCCGTCTCGACCACTTCAACGAGATGGAAAATATTGGCAAACTTCGACTTAGTCAAATGCGGTCTGGCATAAAAATGTCAGACATAAAACCAAGTCCACATTAAAGCTAAAACTTTCTTTCAGTTATTCAGAATTTTGTTCTGGTGGCCCGCAAAAACTGTGCTTCTGGGAAATTTAACCGTGAAGACTATTTTGGCGTGACAGTCACTTAATGTTGGATTTTAAATTTTGTCATATTTTGTTATATTTTTAGGTTTTATATTATGTCATCCGTGGTCCAGGCCCAACTGCTGTAGCATCCCAGCTGGGCTACCTTGTCTGTGGACCACTACAGACTAACTCTGTGAATCACGTGTACACTGACACTGCCGTCAACCTGCTACAAACACTGTCTTGCACCAGGGAGGTAGAACGTGATCTTGAGCACTTCTGGTCCTTGGAGTCTCTGGGCATCTCTCCACCTACACAGAAGGGTGAACATGACCCCTTCCTGCAACACCTCCAGAGTTCATCAATCATAAGAATGCCCGATGGCCGTTACAGTGCCAAATTTCCATGGAAAGAAGATTCTCCACCGCTGCCATCCAACTATGGTAACTGCACTCGCCGTACACGTGCTATGATACGTCGCCTTGCTCAAACACCCTACCTGCTCAAATTAAATCCTATGGTGAAATAATCGAAGAGCATGAAAAACGTGGCTTTATTGAAAGGGTTGACAATGTGACCAGCCTGGACAGGGCAGACTACCTTCCACATTACGCAGTCAAGAAAGAATCGGCCACCACACCCATCAGAGTTGTTTTCGATTGCAACATCATTAGATTGCACCATCATCATCAGATTTCGTACCTTCACTTATGGCCTGTCTACTGATATAGAGAAGGCCTTCCTACATGTTGGTCTCGACGAAGGTGACACTTTACCAGATTTTTCTGGTTGTCAGACCCCACGAATCCAGAAAGCGAATTTCAAGTCTTTTCGTTTCAAAACAGTCCTGTTTGGTTCGGCAAGTTCCCCCTTCATCTTGAATGCTACATTGCATCACCACTTGGAACACTACACCTCAGCTGTGGCCAAGGACATGAAGGACAATATGTATGTGGACAATGTCTATTAGGACGTGACCAAGAAACCGAAATCTTGCACTACTACCAAGAGTCAAGATCAACCATGACTGCAGCCAACTTCAACTTGCGCTCCTGGGTATCGAATAGCCCATTACTTCGTGCACAAACTGAGAAGGATCAAACAGCTGACACAAACACTGTTGTAAACATTCTTGGTTTACGTTGGGACCCATCCCATGATACGCTGTATCTTGGTCCTAAGGAAATAGCTCCACGACAAAGTCAACCGATCTCCAAACGTGATGTGCTGCAACTCTCCTCAAGGACTTACGATCCTTACGATCCTTTGGGACTCTAACTGTCATAGCCAAACTCCTGATCCAAGGCCTGTGGCAGCAGAAACTTGAATGGGACGAACCACTTCCTGCTAAACTCGAAACCAAAAGGAACGATATTGCCCGAGATATTCAAGAAGCTAGCAAACTAGTCTTACCGAGGTACTTCTTCCCAGAAATACAGAGCGAGACACAACCCATCTACCTGCATGTATTTGCTGACGCCAGCACCAAGGCATATGGAGCAGTCGCCTACATCTCTAGTGGCAACCTTTCCTCACTCGTCATGTCGAAGTCTCGTGTTAAAGCCCCTTTAAAGGAACTGACACTTCCTCAGGAGGCGTTGATCTGTGCAAGACTAGCCCACTTCGTATCGGGAGCCCTCAAGTCAAGATTTCCCAGCCTTACAGTCAAGCTGTGGTCTGACAGTGAGATAGTCCTTCATTGGTTACTCAGCACGAAACTCCTGAAGCAGTTTATAGCAAACTGCACACAAGAAATAAAGAAGTTGTTCTCTGTTGCTGTCTGGAGTCATTGCCCAACTCACGACAACCCTGCTGATATGCTTACTCGTGGGATCAATGCCACACAATTTCACAGCTCCTCTCTCTGGCCACATGGTCCCCAGTGGCTACCATTTGTCGAGCAATGGCCATCTTGGACTTGCTCAAAGATTTTTCACCTGCAACTCTCTGAAATCACTGATGCGGAAGACCCTGCCACCACAGCCAGCAATGCAGTGACCAGGACCGATGGTACTACTCAGACAGATCCCAAAGAGAAGCAGCCAGGCATCCACAATCTGATTGATGTATCAAGATATAGCACTCTTTCCAGCTTGCTCGCTGTGACAGCATACGTTCTACGGTTTGTGAAGAACTTGCAGAACAATGCAACAAAAACAGTGGGTCCACTATCTTTACAGGAGAGGCAAGACGCCCAACGCAAATGGATCCAGAACTCCCAAGTGCAAATCTATGCAGAGGAGATTTCTAACCTACGGTCTAAGTCAAGTACCCGCTTAACCTTAGTGAGACAGCTTCGCTTGTTTCTTGATGCCGACGGCTTTCTTCGTTGCGGGGGGAGGATCCATAACGCTCCGCTTGCGGACTCAGCAAAATTTCCCTACTTGCTTCCGCCCAACCATCCCTTCACAGTACTGATCGTCTACGAAGCCCACAGAAAGCAACTCCACTCTGGTGTCAACGCGGTAGTGACTTTGCTACGCCAGAGCTTCTGGATAACTGCAATACGCCAATATGTAAGGAAACTTCTTTGTTGCTATGTGACCTGTCGCAAGGTGGAAGAAACAGCCTTAAGAGCTCCAGATCCTGCACCCCTACCCAAATTGAGAGTCCAAGAAACGACACCCTTCTCAGTAACTGGGGTAGACTTTACGGGACCCCTTTGTGTGCGATCAGAAAATGGCGTTACCAAGAGCTACATTTGTCTTTTCACCTGTGCTGTAATCAGGGCAGTACATCTGGAAGTAGTCAGTGTTCTCTCAGAGGAAAGTTTTCTTCAAGCCTTCCGGCGATTCTCGAGCCGCAGATCTCTCCCACGCCATATGATATCCGATAATGCCTCCACCTACCTCGCCTCTGCAGAAACTCTCAATGAGCTATTCCAATCTCCTTCACTAAAGGAACAGTTCAGCCGACAAGGTGTAGAGTGGAAGTTTATCCCTAAACAAGAAAGCCCATTGGGCATTTTAACCGGCCATTCTGACCCTCCCCACCCCTAGGTTTCACAAATGTTAGCGCGATCCTCTATTTATACGAACCGGCGTGACGAAAAGTGTGATTGTGTGACACAATATTTTGACTATAACGTTACTGGATGACGTAATGTTTTAACTCTGATGACTCAGCTTATCTTTCTTATCGCTTTTATTTGTGCTGAAAGAACGCAAATTCATTCAAACGTTGAATGTCGATATAAATTCGTCCACAACTGAGAATGCTCGCACCGGGACGACGAGGTATTTACTGTTGTGCCTAGACCTTAAATACAAACAGTGAACATAGCAGTAAAATCAAAATATAACGTTTGATAAACACGAGCTCGAGCAGATCGTCAGAGTATGGGGCACGTCAAGGCATATCTCATGATGTGATGTTTAAATCCGGTTTGCTAACCCGGGAATCCCCTTGCAAAAGTAAACAAGCGAGCGGGGACGAAAGTCGCCCACGTCTTTGAAAGCTAAAGCGCCTGTCGAGCCGCAATCGATTTCGCGCTCACTCGCTTGTTTTTCTTTTTCTTCATTATCTCTGAACGGATAGAGAGACTGCTCGTAGCCTTTAGCGAACACCACACGCAAACTACACAAATCCGTCGATAATATTCAGATATTTTCGTTCTTTCAATGCAAAAAGACTCGTAACACCTGCCTTATTAATTGATCTCCTTATTAATGACGATTCCTTCGTATCAACTTCTCGCCTCAAATAAACAGTCATCTCTCTCCGTTCACAAGAACTATCATGTACTGATGGTGCAATCAACTAATATTGCATCATCATACTAGTACCAATTCCTTCTCTTCCTAGCCCACGCCGGCAAAACGCAACTGTCCTTTTTGTCCGCTGCGAAATACAAGTTAGCCAATCAGAAACCTTACAATCTACTTCGCAACCCCCCCCCCATAAAACGCCAAGGGAAACTGCCTCTCACGCAGCACAATATTACACCGCTCCTATACAAAACGCAACTTTCAAAGCAAATCACATTCACAGAAGCGTGATATGCTCCCGACATTCACAAATCCTTCTGACTCCCACATTTTTACACCCCTCAAAATGTCAATCCCAATAAAAAAACTCCTGCGCTAAAAAAATTTTCACCATAACCACTAACTAGATCAGACAACACAGCCAATTTCGCATTCAATCCTATTAGCTCCTTTACTCAATTGCACATGCGTTATACAAGACAAATACAAAAGACCCCAAACTTAACAACCCTTCGCCGTTCATATCTTAAATACTGTAAATTAAAAGACAAAAACATGGGAAGGTAACATTCAGAAGACTTATATGCGCATGCGTCTTATATAAGACAGTACCGTTCTTGAGTACCCATACCACAAGCTTTACAGCACTTTCTTCGTATGTTAAGCCAACTTGCTTTCAGGAAAAACCGTGTCCATTTTATAAACCGGCGGTCGCCATCAAAGCGACGGCCGGTTAACAAGCTCCCTGGTACGGAGGCTTCTGGGAACGACTCGTCGGACTGACGAAGAAGGCCACAAGGAAGACACTTGGCAAGGCATCTGTCACACTGACAGAACTCCAAACACTCACCGTTGAAATTGAAGCCATTCTAAATGATCGCCCTATCAGTTATGCGTCGAGCGATTCTGCAGACGAAGAGCCATTGACACCCTCCCATTTTCTGTGCGGGAGAAGAATCACTTCACTGCCTTACCCCGTTGCTGACGATGATCCATCCGATCCTGACTATGGAAGTGCATCTGACATGAGGCAACAGATAACAACGCAAGCCCGTATCCTCGAACATTTCTGGAACAGATGGAGGCACGAGTACCTCACATCTCTTGGTGAATTCCACAGAACAACTGGGACCAATGAGCAGCAAGACAGGAGACGTCGTGTTGGTCCATAACGAAGGTCCTAGGTCAACCAGGAAGCTAGCTGTTATAGAGAATCTGATCAGAGGAGGTGATGGCCTTGTCCGAGCAGCGCACATTCGCACAAGTACCGGGTACACCAACCGACCAGTCACTAAACTGTACCCACTTGAAATCACAACTACCACTGTTCCTAGGATTGCATCACATGACGGTTCTGAACAGCAACCTACTGCAGTTGTGTCAACCAGACCGAGACGAGCTGCGACTTCTGAGGCCACGAGGCGCATCTCAGAATGGACGAGACGCATCTGGGCCCCCCCCCCCGGAGGATGCGGAGGATGTCGAATAGACTTGAATTGAACTTTGAACTTTCTAGGTTTTGTTATTGTTGTAACTCAGTCTGCCACGCAGTCGTTGCAATGAATGTATGTGCACGCAAGTCACATGGCAGCAACTTGTAATCGGGTCGCCATATTGGAATACAGTTGTGATTGTTGTTGAGTTTTCATTCCTTGTGTGTACGGTTCTCTTCACTCTCCCTGCCTTCGGACTGACTCTATTATCGCCACTTCATACCCGCATGACACTAGTTATTTATTATTTATGCGCAAAACAATTTTTTCATTCTGTTCTTGCAGTGAATTACTTGAACTTAGCTACGCGGTACAGCATTTATAAATATTTAAAAAAGCTGTTAACACCCTTTGTCATCATGCAGATGGCGGAAACAGTTAAACAAACAACAAAACAAACACACACACAAAACTAACGAGTGTGTTACATTAACATAGTTCTATGTTATGTGTGTTTGATTGAATCGATCTACCAGGGAATCCAAAATGAACTGTCGTGACAGCACATGAGCGTACATCGAGGTAAATTTCAGTTAAACGTGTATCAAGCATCGATCAAGCAAGCCTGTTTGAAACTAATAACTTCTATTTACCCCCATTGAAAGTTAGGGCGAAAGTCAGGCTCGACGTTTGGACGGTAAAAACCCGTGTGAAACTCACGGATGACGTGTAACAAAGAAAAAAAACAGTTGAAACAATAGCGTACAGCTAAACAATAGCTTACAAAATAAAGGAAACCCAGCCTGCAGAGTCAACACAAAGTAGAAACAACAAATCGCTATTAGCGACGCGACTAAATCAAAAGCACCAGTACGAGCATTAGCACAACAAAGGAAAACGTAGCTGTTCGTTAAATGCTTAAAGGGGCATTGTCACAGGGATTTTTACGTTTTGGAGTGAAAATGTGCTTAAATTTAAATTAAAAGCCTTTTCACATGCACAGAATACTCCTAGAACGTCAAGAGAAGGAAATCAAAATATTTTCTCAAAGGAAGATCAAACCATAGTCAGTTGCTGGCGATGTTTCCACGAAACAGAGGGAAAACTTGAAAACATCAGCCTGATGTTTCCAAGTCATGCCCCGCCAGGGGTTTGGGCAAACGGTATCTGGGTTGTTTTATACCAAGGTATTCGGTATTTATGGCTAAAATGTTCAGGTACAGGGTTGTCTGTGTTACAATAATTTAGGTATTTGTTATCAACGTTTTTGAATTTTTAAGGTATATTGGTATCCCAGGGGAAAGAAATGAGGTATATTGGTATCCCCCCCACCCTGGCCGGGCCTGCCAATTTGCAACCATTTCCATCCTAGCGATCCGCAGCTAAACACACAGTCCAGAGAACTGGTAGAGTAGTTTAAGCGAAACTAACCAGTAATTTTGGGTTTCCTATGATTGAAATATGTCTTTTAGCTTTTAAAAGTTACCCTAAAAATTGGTGACAGTGTGCCTTTAAGGATGCCATAATCATAGATAATAATAATAATAATAATAATAATAACAATAATAATAATAATAATAATATATATTAATAATATTTCGGCTTTAGGAGCACTTAAACAGTCTCAGTGCTATTACAATTATACACACAGATAAAAACAATTCAACTAATACTAATCAGTATTAATTTACAATGATAAATATACGCTATAATCTGTACTAATTTACAGTGATTGTAATTATTCAAGCTAGAACAGATCATAATAATAACAATGATTAATTCTTAAAAAGGAAGGTTTTCAAACTCGTTTTGAAAGCGGCTAAGCACAAGGAAAACAAATTTGTTCATTTCTCTTTTGCCTATGTTTATGTTGATGAGCACAACATAAGAGGTCCTGACTGTAAATGTCGAGCTAAAACGGTTATTCAGGTAAATTATCAGAATTTTTAGGCCTTGTTAGCGATTCTTGATATTTGGAGTCAGTGTCAGCCACAAATAGCCTACGTGCAGTCGTCTCCTAAGCCTCATAAGGGTAATACATTTATGACTATCGTCATGAATATAGTATATCTCTTCTGTGACTCTAAGTGTGTTAACCTTGGTCACGAATACAGAACGTCTCACCAACTCTGATAACCGTCACGAATATGCAATTTTTTCCTTCCTTGTAGTTCTTGTTGTTCCTGAGGTTCTGTAGTTCCAGTAGTACCTGTAGTTCTTGTAGTTCTTTTCTTCACTCTTTTATAGATCATAAAATATTCAAAATTCAAGTGGAACAACGAGCCGCAAGCGAGTTGTTCCACTGCCAAGTTTTCAACATTTCATGGCGTCATTTTCAGTCCACAAACGTATAGTCCATGAAAAAGTACAGCCGATCGATATGTTTTTCTTTTTTACAATAACAAAGACTACTGCGAGCAAACGAGGTTTTCAACTTGAGGGTCATGTTAACAAAACACGCGCCAATGAAAACCACAACTCGGTATAAAAATTAACATTGGACGAAAAAAAAAGCAAACATTTTGCACTGAGGAAGTTCTTTCCATGCTTTGACGTGGCTTGAATACCGCATTCAAAATACGCGGAGCAAGCTTGTTTAATATATTAATCTTGAAAAGAAAATGAGCTTCGACATCAAGTTTCTCTAAAACTAACTTTCTTTCATTCGAAGAAGTCCTCAAATCCACTGAATTACTTTTCTGAGTTTGTGGAAATCCACTTCCATTTCCCTCATGGCAACAGTCGACTACCACACTGAATAATCTCTCCCTTTTGCCTCGCAGTTGATATTATAGGCAAGTTCAGTCGATTTAAAGCAAAATTTTATGGTTGAACGATTGTATCATTAAATATTTCCATAATTGCTGTAGTTTGTCCATAAAATTTAGAGAACCGGCAGGGCACAACAGTTTGGCAAAAATTTATCCTTGGACCAAGACGGGCTTGCTTATTTTACTCTTTAGTAGGCTCTCATCGACAATCACCAAGAGCCAATCAACACGCGAAAATAACGTCCTGGTGGTTTCTGGAGGTCTCCTCGCCACTTGAACTTAATATCTTAAAAGTAAACCAATTTTATAATGAGTAATGAGGTATCTCTTAAACCACGGCAACAGGAACTGGAAGATCTTCTAGAAGGAGAGGTGATAACGGCATAATTACATTACATTACATTACTCTATACATTACATTACTGACTGCTTTTATTGCTTCCAATTAGTTCCCAGTTTTTCTTTTTTTTTTTTGCGTGAGGTGCAGTAGTAAGTAAGAAAATGAGTAAATAGTTTATTAACAGAGTATCCACGTAGTGGCTCTTCATCTGTTACCAGCTAAAAATACCGAATATCTGATTTACTTTTAAAATATAAAATCAAGTAAACGAATAAATGAATACTGTATCTTATGACTATAGAGAACAGAAATATTATCTAATTGAATATTACTATAATTATAGACGTGTCAGTGCGCGATTCTTTAACCGCGTAAGTGTGCGAGGTGAACTTGGGCGTCCCTATTATGTATTTACATGTAAAAGACAGCACAAAGTAGGCTGACTATGTGTACAAATGAACCGTTTTCGGGAAACGATATTCCGGTTATAAGCTATATAAATACAGACGAACCAAGAAACGCATTGTTCAACATAGATACAATCGTGTGGTGTTAACCATCCGGGTGACTGGGAGGTGGGGTCAGATTGGCAGGGATTCGGAATAAAAGGGGGCGGGCAGTGGGAGTAATATGAAACCCCCCCCAACCCCCCCCCCCCAAAAAAAAAGGAAAAAAGAAAAGAAAAAGAAAATCAGAAGACAAACAACAAAGCTGGACAAACAGCGGAATTTTAGCCAGTTCTAAGGTATGTTTTAGATCATTGTTTAAGCGCTGTCTATTGAAGTAGTATTGAGGCCATTTGGAGTTACGTACGATAAATTTCGCCACTGCTGTTTGATAAATGTCTAGTTGATAGAAAGTGTCTATCTCTTTTTGTGGTCTTTAGTTCAAGTACCAGTGTGATACAAGTTTATAGTACTTATTTTTCAAAATTTAGCTCCTGCCATTTTGTCCTCCCGAACAGAAGAATCGATTTTCCCGTTTTTCCGTAAATTAAAGTGCTCCTGGTGGAACCAAGCTACATCGGCTTTCTAGTTTTACCAATACCTATTTATGGGCAAAAATTGAAGAAATCAATTTTCGACTTCTGCCGAGAAATCGAGATTTTTGCTGGTCGTTACTGAAAGTCGCTGCATACCCCTCTCGATGCACCACACCAAGAAAGGAATGGTGATTTCTTTGTACAAGCGCACTGAGCATCGTAATGGGTACCCACGGGTCGCTATTGAACCACATTTGAAAAACACAGCAGGCAACGGAAACCTTGTTGAGGTTAATAGATTTCTATTATTGAACATGTATGAAAACATCTGCAGTGTTGGGAAACAAACTATCGCAACGGTATACAAACAGACTTGTTGTTAAGGCCCTGCATCTAATGTTGCTGGAAAAATCGACGCCACCATCATGTAAATTACTTATTGATGATCCGCTTCGTGGTTGTTCTTGGAATTAAAAAGAATGATATGTTCCTCCGTTTTCAAGAGTCTGTCACAAGTCTGTCAAACCTCAGAATTACATAACTGAAAGAGAGGCAATCATATAAGAAAGTATTTGGAAATTTTAGAGTCGAATTAATACTTAAAATCGTCGACGTAAGTTTCAAACATGCATCAACTTGTGACTCAATTCAGCTAGAACTTGTTTGAACGTTCATTCACTTTTTAAAATCGAATTTAAAAACTGTTTCACGCTAGTTGGTTCACGTTTTTGTTTGTTTCACTTTGGGTATGAAACCAGCGCAACAGCGAACAGTGTTGTGTCAATATTGTTTTGTTATGCAGCGTCGGGCGCAAAAGCAGATTCATGCGCACATGCGCCTAAGCTGCGTTTCCTCAGTTGCAAGTCCGTTTGACCAACACAAGAATGGTGGCATTTCCAAAGTTGCGTTGTCTTGCGTTTCAGTTTGACTAGCCCTTTAAAAATTGCAGATGATTGAAGTTGCTTCTACATACGTGGAACCCTGATCGGGACAAGGGATTAAGTCAAAACGTTTCAGCTCTTGTCGCTTTTCAAGCGACTGTTTTACTGTGTTTTACTAGCACTTACAATTCCAGCAGCAACAAATGACAAAGAATTCGCATTATTTAAATAATATCAAACAACATTCGGATATGTGTAGCCTACGACTAAATGAAGAAGCAAACTGAAGTACCCTTCAATTCAAGACTTGACGAAACAGACAAGTGACATTGTAAACCAACACATGCGTGAAATTAGCGGTGGCCATTTGCATCTAATTTACTTCGGAGGCCTGCGTTGAATTTAAGGCGAATGAAGTCAGCACAAATTCACCATAAGTTTCTGATTTGCCTTGACTTGAGTTTCTGATTTGATACTCAGGAGAATTCAAACCATCGTAAACTAACACCACAGACTTCCTATACCTAGTTGAACAAGTTTTTTGCATCAAAGGATTAAAATTTTTTCTTGAAAATGCAAATAATTTACCTGTTCTGGCCTGTGATGACACTAACACGAGAACAAAAACCTGAAAAGCAGAAGAAATTTAAACGCTAGTGAACAGAACTAAACTATTTTTAAAATAGTTTAAAAATGCTTGAAAAGCTTCTACATTTTTTCCGGCTTACCTCCAAGAAACATACCGAATACATGGAAAATAATGAACGTTTTCCACTTTTCAGGTTTGCTTTAAAACCACCATACATCCACTGAGTTCCAAAACTCTTTGGACTTTATAGCTATTAATCATACTTTACAAAGTTTAGACCGCTCCATGAATTATTCAAACAGGTTAAAAAGAGAAAGTTTACTTTATTACTACCCGTTGTTTAAAACTTTTCATAAACAACAAAGAAAACATTTTCTAAAGACATTCACAGTTTCTTCCATTGTAGCATGAAATACAACATAAAGGAGTCAGTGAGGAGTGTACCGGACAAAACCAAAACCAGCTGGTTTTTTGGTATTGTTTTACAGTAATTTGTTTCTAGCTATATCTTAAACCTAGACTTGCTTCAAGTCGCTCGTTGCGCTTATTACGGAGAACGCATACGGTCTGAGCGCGTGAATCAAAATGGCGGCTGGCAAATCATTTGCATTGCATCGCGCGCAACACACGCACATATACCGTGCGCACTTTTACGATCGTAATATATTTTCACTAGGGCCATCCGCAAATATTGCCTTAGACTAGATAAGATGTGGGAGACTCAGTCCAAGGGGGTCAGAAGTAGGGAGCTTCTGGTAAAGTGCTGGTTCAGTGCTGCGCAGAGGTGAGTGGGGCGCGAAAAGACAGAATGAACTGTTATGAAAACACGTTTTTGCAAGTACTTTATTTCTGAAGGAAATATTTCTTCTACAACATTCACCTCGGTTATTTAATTGGTAAGGCCTCCAGAAAACTGGGGGCGTAAATACCATGCGCAGACGAACGATAGCAGACTAGTTGCCAGGAAAGACCAGCTAAAACTACCAATTAAGTATCCTTTAAAGTACCCTGCCTTAATTGAAAAGTAAAAAGTACGCTTTAAGTGCCCTGGCTCCACAAGTCCAATACGTCAAAGTGAAGGAACGGAAATCAACCGCATCAGTGTTTTACAAACCTGCTTTACAGCGTGGCTTTGCAATTGGAGCGCACTCTTTTTCGCAGGAAAATATAACTTGTGGTACCCAGGGTAAGTCTAAGGAGCCTGAAGCAGCGTAAGTACTGGAGAGCAGGTTTTCATTAGCCGTGGCATTTGTCCACTGCAAAATAATAAAAAATTCCAAGGGACTAATGCGACAGAAAATTATACGCGTATGCTGCAAAGGAATCCATCCTTAGAGTCACAGAAGAGATATGCTACATTCGTGACGGTACTCATAATAAGCCAAACAATATTTCCTTTCCCCTTAATTATGCTTTTGCTTTTAATAGTGTTCATATCCCCACTAGTTTATGCGCATGCTTGTGCTTGTGGTAATTTATGATTATATAATTTATGTTGAATATTAATATATGAAATTCATTTATTTGAACTGCGCATAAAGATAGAATTATGTGTAGATCATCGCAGTGAAGGTGTTTCAACCTAAGCGGTTGAAAAGAAGAAACCTGAAAAAATTCAGGCTTGAACGGGAATCGAACCCATGGCCTCTGCGATACCGGTGCAGCGCTCTAACCAATTGAGCTATCAAGCCAACTGGGAGCTGGTCAATTGAGAGTTCGTATTTATCCCGTAGATGGAGAACGAATGAATATAAATATATGAAATTCATATATTTGAACTGCGGATAAAGATAGAATTATGTGTAGACCATCGCAGTGAAGGTGTTTCAACCTAAGCGGTTGAAAAGAAGAAACCTGAAAAAATTCAGGCTTGAACGGGAATCGAGCCCATGACCTCTGCGATACCGGTGCAGCGCTCTAACCAACTGAGCTATCAAGCCAACTGGGAGCTGGTCAATTGAGAGTTCGTATTTATCCCGTAGATGGAGAATGAATGTATATTAATATATGAAACTCATATATTAAACTGCGGATAGATAAAGATAGAATTATCTGTAGATCATCGCAGTGAAGGTGTTTCAACCTAAGCGGTTCAGGTTTCTTCTTTTCAACCGTTAGAGCGCTGCACCGTTATCGCAGAGATCATGGGTTCAATTCCCGTTCAAGCCTGAATTTTTTCAGGTTTCTTCTTTTCAACCGTTTAGGTTGAAATACCTTCACTGCGATGATCTACACATAATTCTATCTTTATCCGCAGTTCAAATACATGAATTTAATATATTAATATTCATTCATTCTCCATCTACGGGATAAATACGAACTCTCAGTTGACCAGCTCCCTGTTGGCTTGATAGCTCAGTTGGTTAGAGCGCTGCACCGGTATCGCAGAGGCCATGGGTTCGATTCCCGTTCAAGCCTGAATTTTTTCAGGTTTCTTCTTTTCAACCGCTTAGGTTGAAACACCTTCACTGCGATGATCTACACATAATTCTATAATTTATGTTACCAGTCAAATTAAAATCAATCTTAAAACAATGTAAGGGAACTAAATCTCGGGGATTTTGCTGGCGCTTTGTCAAAACTTTGCTAAAATTTTGATTAAGTGTCTTGAATCAAACACAAAATGCTCCTTAAGAAGAGCAGACCATAATGAATTTTAACTAATTTTAATTTTAATTTTAATTTTTACACAACAACTGGCATTACTTGATTAAGGCTGGCTCAACATTTTCAAGTTGCAATCTATGTCCATCCTGGCCAATGACACTTGTTAACAATATCATATTAGACTCTTTCAACACAACTGGACCAAGTTTTTTTTGGTTCTCGTTAATGTAAATGTGACTTTGGCTTTTTAAAGTCTCATTTAAAATAGTAACATATTCCAAGTACCTACAATACACATGAATACACATAACAATGAGATATGGAAGGGTGAAAATGGGTGCTGTCCACGAGTGTGGACAGCGGTATATTCATGTGCATGAAGGTCTAGCACCGCGTCATGCCACTGGGGGTGGGCGGGCGGGTTCGTTCCTACTACCAGTGATGTCGTAGGAGAAATGTGCACAATAGAAGAAAACATGATAATATATACAGCGTAGAGAATTGTGGGATATATATTGTTATGTTAATATTCATTTATTATTTCCGGTACTTGAAATAATAACATATTCCAAGTACCTACAATACACATGAATACACATAACAATGAGATATGGAAGGGTGAAAATGGGTTGCAAAATCCAACCGTTCGACTCTGGGTAATGGACACAGAGATGGGAAAGAAGAAAACCTAGCCAAAAATGAGTTTATTCTCCCATTCTCCAAAACTACCGCGGGAAGGCTGGAATAAAATCTTTAAGGCTATTACAATTCTGATACAAAACCCCTGGATCTGCAATGTTTACTTCTCGACCAGAAAGGGTCGTGGAAGGAGAATTGGTGGACATTACTTTCGATAACTGCATATAATAGGTCGCAGTAGAGCGGTGGCGCCAGCCAACGTGTCCCATAACATCCTGCAGTCCCGCGCCCGCAAGGGCGAGGGTGATAGCGCAACCCGATCTAAAACCGTGAAGTGTTGCTGCTTGTGCAAGGTTTCCTTCGTCAAGGTAGACTCTGAAGCGAGAATCTGCCGCCGAGGATGAAAAAGGTCTATCAACAATCCCCCCGTCTGGGGTAATAGGGCGGAATAAAAAACCGCTTGTAATGTCAATACCTATACCCTTTGCAAAGGTTACGTAAAGGTCAATTGCTTTAACAGGGCATATATCGGCATTCTGGTTGCGACGAATGGCAAAAAGGTTCGAAGAACCATCACGTAGAGTCTTCCCCCAAACATGGTTGAATAGTAAACCGCTATTATCCGGGAAGCGGAGAATTTCGGGTGTCTTAACCTGACTGAGATCGCCGGGTCTATCTCCACTGAAAAAGAGTGTTTTGAAAAAGGCCTGGTCTCTTAATAAAACAAACATGTCAATCGGAGTTAAATCCTCTGACCGCAATTTACGATCGATGAGGTGACTTAACTGTAAAAGATCATTAACGAAAAAAAGAGTGGCTTGTTTGGGTGTTGCTTGAGCTTGCAACTGTTCTGCGGTAACACACTTAAGGTATTGTTTTAGTGAAAGATCGGTAGCCGGATTCCCCAGCAGAAGTCTCGGGTCCCATTCTCCTCTCCTGCCGACTTCATTAAAAATTGTACGCAACTTTCCAATCAAGGAGTCCACGGTGCCAAAAGCCAGACGCGTTGGACATGGACAGGGAAAGGAACCTTTGCGTGCGTAGAATTGACAACCGGCGTAATGAACTTTTGTCTTCCCCTTTTGATCTTTCCATACCAAAAAACGACATAGCTCGCGAGGAGTAACAGTGGAAATATCCTTTGGGAAAGGAAGGGAGGCTAAGAAGAACTCCAATTCCTTTTGAAGGGACGACTTTTGCTTTGAGTAGGACGTGTTAGCAGATAGGCTCGCGATTTGTGAAAGGCGGTTATCAAGAGCAGAGACGTCCAGAGTAACGTCAGTCCTTTGGGTATGGCCAACGGTTAGGATTTTCCTCTTGTAACCACAATTCTGACAGTAACGGAAAGTGGCGTCATTGGCATATTCACAGCGAGGACAAGAGACTGACTGGCAAAAAAGTTTAGGGGCCGTTGGCAAAGGCTGAAGGGAAAACGAAGAAGGAAAACAAAAAATAAATGAACAAAATTTATTGTCACTTCGATCATTACAAAGTTAAGAAAAAAGTTACCAAACATTCTATAGAACAAATACAATCTATAATTGACTATCAAAACAAAAAACTGTTCTAGCGGATGTACAGATCATTTTGATAAGTATATGTTCGCAAACAACAAATATATAACAAAAGGCGCAACAAATGTCTTAAATTCTGAAAGCCCAGAGGTCCCATGGCAGTTTAAACGAGTCTGAGAAACCATGTGGAGAAGGCGTAAGAAGCGCGCCTTGTTCCCCTTTGCAAGAAAGCTTAAGAGAAGCGAAAGCCGAGTGAAATAGAATTGGCCACCAGTATCGTCTAGGGTGAACATCGGGGACAACAATAGTGCATCGCAAATGATTAGCCCGCAGATGATTAAAAACTTGCCCAATCAAAAGTATAGGAGGAAAAATATACGGGTTACTTAAGATGGAACTACGATCCGGGTGGTCAAAATTTTGCGCAAAGAAATCCACGCCAGAGGAACAGGGGGTAGGATACGGTGTAAAATGAGGCAAGGAAACCCCATTGAGATCACTTTGAGAGTTTGAGTCCAAAGCCATAAGATCGACAGAATGACCATGTAAACCGCCAAAAGAAGGGTGTGATTGAAGGCGCTGCCACAAATGAAAAGCTAACTTACTGTCAGCAGGAGAAAAACGACGTGAAGGCTGATCAGCAGGATTAACACTCGAGGGGATATGGATAACTGAAAGGTGCACATTAAGGTCTAGGACCACTTCCGCTAACCGCTTTAGCGCGTCAGAAAAAAGGCTCGACCGGGCAGCTTGAGACTGCCAGGCCTGAACAAGGGATAGGTTGTCCACATAAGCATCAACCCTAGCGTCACGAAGATCATCACGAAAAGAAAGAAGAGTTTTGGTAAGGGCCTTGGTTTCTTTAGTGGCAATATCTAACACTGCTGTAGAAGGCGTCCAATAGTCGGAAACACTGACATGACTTTTCCGGGGAAAAAGTCCTCCCCAAGCAAAAGAGGACGCGTCCGAATAAACAACGAACTGGAGGTGTCGCTCGTCGCGCCACTTTCCAATTCTAGCGACAACTGAAGGATCCGCCCAATGCTGCACTTCAGCTCTGAGCGGAGGCGAGATGCGAATAGGCTTAGAGGATTTTGAACCCTTGCTAATCGCGAGGTTCATCTCATTGGTATAAAGGCGAGAATCCTGTACTGCAAGGCGAAAAGAAATACATTTACCCGCGAGACGCTGAAGGGTGACAGTCGAAACGCAACTCCCACAGAGAATTGAGTTTACCAAAGCAAGAAAACTGGTTTGCTTATCGGGAGGTAAGTAAAAAGCTTCTAGGTCAGAATCAGAGATAAAACCGAGGTATTTTATTCTTTTTTGCGGGGTGAAAACACACTTTTTTAGTCTAAAGGTGTACCCAAGAGAAGTGAGGGTATATGCAGCAAGGAAAACCGCAGCCTTGGAAGCTTCAAGACGTGTTTCGTCAGAAGGGGTAGCTAAAGTACTCGCCGAAGGGTAGGAGGTTTTGGATTGCAACTCACCATTGTGCCTATCGTCAATATACAAAGAACATGGTACTCCTATTGAACGCAAAAAATGCGATACTAGGAGACCTGTAGAATGATAAACATAGGCAGAAATTTTCCAACCAAAAGGAATGGTGTTGGAAACAAAAATACCATCCTCTCCACCTAATGCCAAAGAAAGTACGACTAGACACATCCAAAAGAATATGATCATAGCCAGATTTATCGTCCGGCGTTGTCTGGTAACATCCTTTTGTGAGGTATCTGGGTAATTGCGATAAGTTGTCCAAACGAAAAGGGCGGTCAACCATCCAAAGGTTCAGAAAGCGGTTATCGTGACAAAGGCGAGGTTTTGTCGGTTCAACAGTCAAAGGCATGACGAGATGTGGAGGGTCCACCTCACCAACCCTCCCTAAGACTGATATAGCGCCACTACACACCCTTTCAAGCAACGTGTTGACAATAAAATCAACAAAATTATTACAAGATTTGTTATTATCAAATTCAATGCGGGGGGGAATAACAGAGTCATAAGCGCGTCCCTTAAAATGTCCTTTGAACGGCCGAAAAAACTTGAAGAGAGAGACTTTATTCTTAATCCAGTCAAGGACTTCATCCGCGCGGTCATAGGTACTGAGACTCGCAATTTTCTCCCAGACTTCGCTGTGAAGGTGAAGCTGACCAGCAATGAAAACATCAGGGTTGCGGAAACGGAGGGTCGTAATGTCAGGGACAAATCTTCCCGGAACAGATACTTTGAACAAAGCCAAAATCGAAACAAGGGGCTGTCATTTCCACCTCAGACTCTAGTGGCCACATATCCATGGTTACCCACTCATTGACTCTAGACTTGAAGACAGCAACACAGGGAGTGGGATCAAATGTACTGTGCTCGGCACGAGGCGTGAGCGGTTTTGCTTGATTCTACAGGGCAAAACAGAAAAATGCTGGAATTAAAAACCCAAGTAGAAAGAAAAAGGCGAAAATGTAAAGTAAAAAACAAAATAGTGGCCACCAGAGGAGGAGGAATGACAGCTTGACCCAGATAAACCGGGAGGAGAGTTGTACCCCTGTTTCAAGCGACAATCCAACTCAACTGGTAACAAAAGGAAAGGGAAACGAAAAAAGCCGCAAACAAGAAAAACAAAAGAAGGGAGAACAAACGCTAACAAAAACTAAACAACAACAAAAAACACTTTATTATAACTCGATTCAGCATGAGTTGACAACATTTAATGGAAATTATGGCTTATTTTGAGGATGAGCAGATTTTGCATTTTGAAAGGCAATGCAATTTCTTAACAAATGCTGACTAGAACCACAAAAATAGCACAAGCTTGAGCGGACACGATGGGCGGGGTAGAAACGATATCCGAAAATTGGCGGCCTCGCGCGCCAAAAGAAATTACAAACAAAAGCTAGAAAGAGAAAACCGAACAAAAAATAAGTGAAAACGTGATTTGCATAAGGTGAGAAAAAATTCACAAACAAACTGCCGTGTTTGCTGTACGGGAAATGAATAAATAAATAACAACGTGCAAAGCACGTTATGGCCCGTTGGCCCTATTAAGAGGGAAAATAAAACTTGATAAACTGCACAAACAACCAGCAGCTTTTCCAGCGTGTGGCAAAATGAGATGTTTTAAAAAAGCAAACGAGCAAACCATGTTTTACTGAGAGCAAAAAACCTTTAGCCACACTTGTAGAATATAACATACACTACCGCGTTAGAGGCGTTTTACAAAAACACCAAAAACATATTTGAACAACATAAGTTCAAGATTTTCACTCGCGCTCGAGCGGCAAAAATTGTCCGATCAGTCGTGCCTAACCGGTAAATTGCATTCAATTGCATTCAAGTGACATGTCGAAATTCCGACCAGCATTTGTTTGCAACAGGATTTTCATTCACTCGTAAAGCTCTCAGTCGCTCTCGAGAGCATCACTCGCACTCGAGTGGCATCACTCACAAAACACCGGAGTGGTTAAATAACGCTCGACTAGCAAACTGCATTTCTCATGGTCGAGTAACAAGCTTTTCTTCAGTCGCTCTCGACTGGCATCACTCGCACTCGAGTGGCATCACTCACAAAACACCGGAGTGGTTAAATAACCCTCGACTAGCAAACTGCATTTCACATGGTCGAGTAACAAGCTTTCCTTCAGTCGCTCTCGACTGGCATCGCTCGCACTCGAGTGGCATCACTCGCATTAAATAACACGCCGCACTCGAGTGGCATACATCTCAAAAACAGACGTAAGAGCAAAAATAAGCTAAAACCAGTAAATGAAACGGGAAGAAAGGAAAACGGTTGTTTTACCTCAAGTGGAGGATCAGGGACTGCATGAGGTCCAGCAACTTCAGCAATTTCAGCAACTTCTGGTTCGGCCACGTGTGCAGGACCCGGAGCAGGAACGGCAACCGCCGGTTGAGGACCTTGAGGAACAGGCAATTCTGCTTGGGCGTTTGCTAAAATATCTTGAGCTCTAACTTGCAAAGGCCGTTGGATTTGCGGCGGTTGGGCCATGACGCGGTGCCAACAGAGTAATGACTTCGTTCCTACTTCAAGTGATGTCGTAGGAGAAATGTGCACAATAGAAGAAAACATGATAATATATACAGCGTAGAGAATTGTGGGATATATATTGTTATGTTAATATTCATTTATTATCTCCGGTACTTGAAATAGCTGATATAGTCCCTAGAGTTCAAGCCAAATATTTTTTTATGTTCAAAACTTTGCAAATCCGAGACAGTCTTGTTGAGACGTCCAATTATTGTGTTCTTTGTGGACTTATCCGACGTTAATTGGGCAGGCTTAACTGTCGAAAAAATGTTAATGTAGTAAATCAGCAGTTTAGATGTGCGGACTGTACTAGAATAGAATGTAGATCAAACTGCTGCTGTGTATAAATGTCACTAAACTTCTACAAGTCTTAGGTTATCCAGTACCAGGCTCTCAACGGAATGGTAGTGCCGGCAAAAAGTAGAAAGGGAACCCAAAAATAAGACACCCGGGATGTTTCCCTGTTACCTCGAACTCGTAACAGGCTAGCTTTTGGGTGAGAGGAACTGGTACGGTTCTTTTTATACCAGTTTATTCTTATTCTAATTCCTCGCGAAGCGAGGTTTATAAATTTGTCGCGTGGGGATCGCCCAAGGATTTCTTAGGGCGGTCAAATCTCGATCTGCCTATATCTTTTTCGAAGGTGTCCACACAGTTGCCTAACAAAAAAACCAAATCGCGACCGCTGACAGTTGCCCACTCTCATGTTTTTTCATTTCTTGCTTGCTTCGCTGCGAACATTTGCGTGCTAACATGTTTATTCATCGTCCGTGAATAAGTTACTGGAAAAAATTTCTGATGCAAATGAGGGATCAAGCAAAGACAGCAACTCCTGATTTAACAAGTGGCTAGAAATCCATTCCGGGGAAGATTTACAACTGAAACTCAGCGTGAATGCCGACTTGAAATTCAGCAGGTACAACGAAGGCTTGTCACTTCGCGACGCATTTCTCCTAAGAAAGGGCGACTTGGTGCAAGTCTAAACGAAGGCGAAAGAGTCGACGACATAAACGGGTAGCGAACATCGTTTACCAGTAATAACTAGCGAAGAATAAATTGACTAAAGCCATCAGCAGGACAAATAGGAGACTGGAATATCACAGGCAAGAATCTTAGAACGTACTCTTAATAGCACAGCGCTACTACAAAACGAGATTCCCCAACAACACGAGAATCGATACAAGGTCTTCGAAATTGTAACTCAGTCACACCGATTGAATAATGAGAATGAACTCAGCGGCTACAAATTAAATTCTTCGAGAAAATTTGTGCTGAAACCGATCAAGACCGGCGACACCCGGTCACCCTGATCCCCGGTCCGTGGACCAGTCCAACGGACTGGGTCCACGGACCACCTCACGGACCGGTCCATGGACCAACGTACCTATACGGAGCACCCCTACTGACCCCCTAAAAAATTCAATAGAAAAATAAAGAATAAAAAATATATATAAATGAAAATATAAATTCTTACCCATAGTCGATCCTTAATCGTGGTGTGCGCGGTGAGATCGCGAACTGTCACGAGTCCACTCTATATTGTACATTGTCAGTATTGCACCAATTTAGCAGGCTTAAGCTAATCCAAACTGTCAGTTCATCTGTAGTACGTAATGCAAACAGGAAGAAAATAAAGACAAATGGAGAAGCTTTGCTGTTTTGTCAGTGTTTCTTGCCTCCGCCATTTTGTTCGGCCCATTCTCCCACGGGTCCAAGATCCACATAAGCCCCAGGCTTCAGAAAGGAAAATCCCATTGTGAAAATTGTCATTGCATTTTTTTTTTGCAAAATTACTGTCGGGTTGTATGGTTGGCCAACGGTTTTGTTTTCCACCACATTCCCTTATTGTCGCCCTTGGCTACAGGCCATTTATGTACCGGTCAAATTGAAGCCTCAACATCCCCCCCCGGACAAACCCCGGGCATTTGACTGTGCATCGTGCCCGGGAAGGGGGGAATTTGAACGTTGCCTTGGAAGGGTGGGGAATTTGAACCAGATTTATCTCTAGTTCTAGCGTAATATGCCCGTGAGTTTTTTCGGTTTTTGCAGGGTTTGACGGATTTCCAAGGTAGAATTTCACCTTTGTTAGTGAATAACGCGCTCAAAACGGTCTTTAAAGGGGCACAGTCACGCTATTCTAGTTAACTTAAAAATCAAAAATATGTCCTCACATCAATGAACGCCAACAAATAATGGTCTAGTTTTGTTACCAAAGACTATATTACTTCAATAACACTATTTTCTGTCGTTTGTTGTTACGGATGGCTCGGATGGAAATAAATTGCAATTTGAAAAAATTAGGCTAAACTTTTCAAATTCTTTCAGCGTGTTGACATTAAATCGATATTAAATGGTCATGGTTTGTTTTCTCTTATTGAAATTAAGTTAATATATTCCTTTAAATGTTCAAACACAATGTTGGGCATGGATAAAGTTAGCTACCGATAATTTTAGCACTGTTTTGACTAGAAATCGGCGAATTCCTCGTGACTATGCCCCTTTAAATGAAGTTTGAAGGTGTCATTACGGCATATCTCTCTCTGACAAGCGTGAACAGTGTTTGATTGAAGACGAAATTTGTCTTTGAGGAGAGGTATTTCAGTAACAATGGGTGGGGCATTTGAACGGCTTTTTTGCCCCGAGGGGAGGGAATTTGAACAAGCCGGTCCGTGGACCCGGTCCGTTGGACTGGTCCACGGACCGGGGTCAGTGTTTTCGGGTCACCCGACTATCAAGTGCTTCGACAAAATGATTTTGTTAGAATTAACGAGAGGCGACAAAAGTACACGATCATCAAAATACTTTTGCTAGAATACCTTTCCAAGGGATGGTGACTGAACAGATGTACCAGTAATTATCAACATATGATTATTTTTCCAAGTATGATCAAAACCACAAATTATACAAGAGAAATTACCAGTAAATTGTTTCACAAAGTAGGTTTCAGTTCCCCAAACAGTGCATATTTGTGTATGAGCAGTAAAAAAAACGTGATTTTCAAGTTTAGGACGTTCCCGAGAAAATATTTGAAAGAAATAATTCATATTGGATTAGTAAGAATTTATAAGAGTTTATGATTTCCGTTTTGGATATTGACCCTGTTAATAGTTTTAAAAAATAATAATACTCAGATGGTTCAGAAAGGAAAATTTCTGTTCACAATTTGGATAGAAGTGCACTTGCTCTGCCCCTAGTAATTACCACTTAATGTGTAGCGGGGATAGGTACATACATGTAATCAGTATGCATTTGATATGAAACAAAAGTTACTGCTTAACATTAATTTGTTGATAATAATTTCACGCTACATACAGTGACCAGCATCACAGCTCTGCTCGCAATGCACAAGCAAGCACCGAGTTCATGAGAATTGAGATCCTGGTAACCTTCAACATGATTTGACTATGTGAAAGTTTACTTACTTCTGAAGGTTCCACATGCTATAACCTACATTCACCCTTTCCCTTAACTGGCTACTGAACTTGCTTTCCATACCAATTGACCCTTTAAGCTCCAATGTAAACCTACAAATTCTCCTTACTGGTCTTCATACATTTCTTGTAGTACTAGTGCAGAGAACTTCTTTCTACTGACATTAACACTATTCATGCTTGGTGATCAATTCCTTAATTCTGATGACCAAATTAAAGCATTGTTATTGTAGAGAGATGCTGATCACTGGGGCTTCAAGGGTTAATTTACTGTGACAGTTATCTAATCCAATTTTTATAGTATGTTGGGGGAATGAATAAACTTGCTACCACATCAATATGAAACTCTGTGCTTTGTTTGCCATTATTCTGGTTTAGTCTCATTTCAATTTTTGGCTGTAAACGAATAATTTTTTTAATGCGCCGCATCGGCACCCTTTAGCAGTAGTAGTCTCCTGCTTTCTCAACCATTCAAGGGAAATAATGAATTGTTTTAGCTATTGACACTTGTCAATACCCAGTAAATAGAACAAAAACTGTACAACAGCATCTAAAGGAAACAGCCGGGTTAATGTTGGAGATAACATGCGTGCGGCTCCAAGTTGGAATTTGAACTGCATTTCTGATAAACCTACTCTCACCCAACAAAAATAAACAGAAAACACCACTACACAACAGCAATTTATCTTATGCCAGAATGAAGAGAGGTGGAGGGGGGGGGGGGGGGGGTGAACGTATTTTCAGTTAGCTCAAATCAAAGCCGGAAACTCGTACCCAGTTCCAATGCATTAGATTTTAGTTAGGATGCAAGTTACATGGAAGCGACTGGGAACCAGAATGTCGATCTAAACTCCCAATTCGGGACCATTGTAGCCACGCATCCACACCTCCAGTTCAGTGTTTGTTCCTTCAATGGCCACGGAATTGCACTCAGTTATGCGGGAACAGCGTAACAAACACTCCATCAAGGTAGAGCCTGGGAATGTGTGAAGAATGGCACCTGGTTTTTGTTTCACGGTGAAGACAGGTTGAAAATGGCCAAAGATGAAGCCTTCTTTGTCGTCTGCAGAAAAATGAGAAAGAGATATCTTTGGCCACAGCAATTCAACATCGCTTTGACTTTGCTCCGGTTCAAAATCGCAACACAACCGGGAAATAAGGGTTCGGGGCAGCAGATATAACTATTAAAGTTTTCGTTCACGACTGAAACTAGTTAACTCTTAACTTCTGACTCTCCATTGAAATGACATGAACAAGTGAATAAGTGTAGTCACCAAGTGTGTCCCAAAAGGTTCTGTTCTTTACTGCGATTATTTCCTGTTGGCTCAGTACTTTGTTGTACACCTGGACACAACGGATGCGTCCTGTGAAGTACCTTTGGTCAAACGCAGGACGGGATAGGCGATACAAAAGCGATTAGTGGCCTAAAACAAAGTATAACGACAGTATTTAATATAATGTATAATATACACATAGTTTCGTCGACATCATTGCTGTGTTTCACCTATAATGATGTGGTTTCCGGCCAGGAAAACATCAGTTAGGTAAGGGACGGACCATTAGAAAAGTGATGGGGGGGGGGGGGTGGGGTTGGGGATTTTTAGCCTGCCAGAATTTTTTTTGGCCCATTTCCTGTGCAAGAATTGTTTTTTGGCTACAGCCCTATGCATGAATTTTTTTTTTCTTGAGAAAATATTTTCCTTATGCACAATTTGCTATTGAATTAATTAAAAACAATGCAACTTTGTTTTACTAAATACATAGCTTGTCCTGTTACGTTACTTTACATTTTTAAGTTTATTTTATTACAAAACACTTTTTAATAATGTTCGCTTTAAAATTTAATTTACTGAAGGAGGTTTCAAAAGTAAATAGCGATTTATAGTGAAAAATTGTGTAATATTATTGATATACATGTATGGATTTTTTATAAAAGACGTATTCATATGAAATGATTTGATACAAACAGTGGTGTCCAGAAAGATTAATTTATAAAATATACAGTACATACACTGTTATTTCCTTAATTTAAAAACAATTCTTTTCTAAAACGTAGCTCATAAATTTGCCTTTAAAACTTTTGATATAAAATACATACAGGTACCTTCTAACCCTTTGCTGGGAAGTTAAGGGTTATAATTTAATGTAACAGCTTTTTGAGGATGTAGACACAGTGGGAGAGTAGGAAGCCACTGGGAGTGGAAGGCTTTCCAGTGCACTTCCGTATTCCTTATTCCACGAGAGCGTTGTAACAAGCTTCAGCTCCTGAGCTTGTCGTGTGTTAATAATTTACAGTTTAATAGACTACGCTTATTCGAACTCAATTATTTTGAATTTCCCGTTATTTCAAACTTAAACCGATTTCCCTTCGGCTTGGATTTGCTCTTCACTCATTTACTATCGGTTATTTTGAACTCCCGCTATCTCAAACTTTTTTTGTTTCCCCTGACGGTTCAAAAGAACGGGGTTCAACTGTATGACCGTGACTATAAAGACGACAAAAAATTTGTTCCAGACGAAGGTATCCCCCTCCCGACAAAAGAAATATTAATTATGAAAACAATATTTTATAGCATCCTGGCAGAGCCAAAGAAAATTTCCAATTTTTTAAACACTGGAGATACTACTTGAGCACTTTGGCAGAACGAATTATGGTTTCATATCAAAATGAGGCCCATCTTGTGCATGAATTTTTTTTCGGACATTTTCCCTTGCACGAATTTTTTTTTTGTTTTTTTTTCCCACCCCCCCTCCCAATCACTTTTCTAATGGTCCATCCCTAAGAAGTATTTGCTTAGCATTCGCTGTATTGCTTTTCACTTTATTTTTGATAAGGCTTTCCTGATGTAAACAGATTTTGCATATGTAATTTCATAGTATCAAACAAATCAAAACCAAAACTCTATTTTTGCTCATCATCATTGCCTTTAACAAGAGAATTCAAACACTTAGTTTCCTTTGCTTCAAAACGTGATGGTAAAACAAATTAACTTGTCTTCTGACCAAGTAAAGTCGCACTTTTAGAGCCGCCGTTTGTTGATTACCCTTGCCATGAAAGGTCAAATGGTTGCTCATATTGCTCAGGTGACCTGTTTTGAAACCGCTCTCAAAATTCGCCCGTTTTATTTGTCCCCGTTTTTTTCCACAGATGATTACTTGAAATTACTGTCTTATCTCGGAACATAGTCTTGTAGAGTAAAGCCATGTACCAGAGCGCTTTTTTTGACCTTGAACTAGCCAAAAATTGGGTTGTCGTAACCTCCGTTGGAGGGTATAAATTTAAAAATTCCGTCAAAAATTCAAGTTTGCGTTTCATCTAATTTTGACACGCTACAAAGGCGAGGAAATAACCCCTTTTAACTCCCTGGGTTAATTTTTTCTAGAACGCTTTTAATGTGTGAACAGGAGACTACGAAAAAGTCCCAATTTTGGCGTTGATTTAAAATATTCACGAAAAAATAAATAAAAATCTAAACGACCCGAAACTTATATTTTTAGAACTAGTTCACCAAGGCCTTTATTCTGGCAGATTTTGGGAAAATCGTTTTTTTCTATCTTGCATACCCTTAGTCGGTTCTTACAGCAAACCGCTCTTAAGGCCTTATCATTGAAAGTCATTGTTTGACATCGCATCATGGAATTGCACCAGATGATACCTGAACACATTACCTTTTATTTCATTGTTTTTTAAAAAAAGATCGAATATCTGTCAGTTTATCTGCTAATAGCAGCTAAACCAATATACCCTTTCGTTTCAGTCACATAATTGCTTTCTTAGAGGAATATCGGGGCTTAATTGCACACTACTAATAAATATTAGTGAACGTGTATTTACCCTTCAGCCGCCAGTAGCTGCTCAGCACATGAATGATGCATAGTTACTGTGGCTTACAAGGTTTTAAAAGTTTAGGTTTAACTCCCCGCCATTTTATACTGGAAACAAATGTAAAACATGTACGATATAAGAATAAAGAATCTGGTCAGTTTAGGGAATAATAGAATGCTTCTTGATTGTAAACGAGTATAGCCTCGACGAGTATTAAAGTGTAAATGTCGAGAATTTTTGGGATTAAAAATAAAGAAAAAATGAAGTAAAACATAGAGGGATAACGACATTTGCTGGAAATTATTAGGACGGGGTCCAGAGCAGTAGAAGGAAAAATCGATTTCGTATTAGTAACATGTTTATTATGGGAATATTTGTTCAAAATTTACCTAACCGCTGGCTTCCCTTTTTCCACTTTTATTTTAAAACGATTTCTACCCTCTTTTTAAATACAAGTAACAACTTTCGTCACGCTGATTGAGAGATGTACAGCACATAACACTTGTGCATGAGTAAGCCTTTCGCTTCAGTATCCTCATACAATGGCCGGTGAATGTACAATAACTCTAACTTTGTGTCCCTGCATAAAATTCTACGAAATCCAGCGCTTTCAACTAGCTCATACAAATTGCTGGCATTGGGAAAAGGCATGTAAGATAGCGTACAATTTAATCAATTTACATGGCTAATATTGCAATACAACAAACTGAAAGTAAACGAAAGAGATATGCCATATCTCTATGCGAGAGTAGTAGAACGAGATATGCCATATGCCATATGTATGTGTAGTCCCGAGGTACTTTTAAACACGCTCTGGCTAAACAACGCTCTTCACTTCGGACTCCGTGGGTGCCAAGAACATCGTGATATGTGCTGGGGAGATCTAAAGCTACAGAAAACGGCAAGCGGAGTCGAGTACTTGGAGTTCAATGAAAGACAAACAAAAACTAGAACGGGATCAGACTGCAGCGATGTCAGAACCGTACCGCCGAAAATGTTTGCGACCGACGGAACTGAAAGAGATCCTGTCGCGGTCTACAAATGTTTTGCCAGGAAGAGACCTGAGGAAATGAATCAAGATGATGCTCCCTTTTATTTGGCTGTAAACAACGGTTTGAAGACGGACTCGCTCGCAACAAAAGGCTGGTTCAAGTCCGGTGCTGTTGGCAAAAACAAACTCAATGGTTTAATGAAGAGCATGGTTCAGAAAGCAGGAATTGAAAACGACAGGCTTCAAAATCACAGCGGCAGAAAGACAATGATCCAGACGCTAAGTGAACACGACATTCCATCTACGCAAATTGCACAACTTTCTGGCCATAAGAGTTTGAAGAGCATAGAAAATTACAGCACTGTTTCAACGAAGCAACAGATGCACATGTCAAAAGTGCTGAGCAGTGTGATGGCTGGCACCACAGCTTCGTCCTCTTCTGAAACAGCTTGTACGCTGTCTTCCGACTCTCAGAATTATGGTGGTAAGCAGCAGTCCATGGCACTATTCAGTGGCGCAGTTATTCAAGGTGGTAATTTCTCCATCAACATTAACACTTTAAATCAGTCTCCGACGCTTTCTACAAATCCGTCAAGCCCCGAAGCGGTGCGATGGAAACGTCTAAGGCCTTTGGAACTGGAAAGTGACTCTGATGATGAATAAATTGTGACTTAACTTTGTTATTGGCATGGCTTCCTTTATTAATAGACATTTGGCTTTACTGAAAAATTTTGAGTGCTGCAGATGTTTGATTTACTCAGTTGTTGAGCACTTGAATGGTTTTACAGTGTAATTTATTTGAGCAAATAAATTTGTCTACTCAGTACTACACGAAAACGAAAATCTCAGTACCTATGAAATAAACACATTACAGCATGGAAAATGCTTTGTACGATTTTTATTCACTCGTTGATACGTATCAGAAAACTCATTCGTTCGCTACGCTCATTCGTTCGTTTTCTGACACTACTCAACTCGTAAATAAAAATCGTACGCGCGCATTTTCCATGAAGTAATCTCTATATCTTGTGAAATAGGGTTTGCTGTATTTTCGCTGCAGTGTCAGGCCTGTGCAATTGTTAAGTGGCGAATATCTTAGTCAATGCATCAGAATAAAGAAGGATGAAAATAAAGCCATTTCTAGTTCTTGTTACCTTGTGAGAAAACTTGAGTTGACAAATAAAACTGTTCGTGAGGTGAAAAAAAAAAAAAGTCAAACTTTAAGCAATTTTCAAAATGTTGCAAACCTCAGCAGAATCCAGCACTCACCATACAAAAAATTAAGGCCAACATCGTCTGTTTTTCTTTCCTTCCGAGTGTGATCCTTCTTTTTATGGGTTTCATTGCACCGATTTCTTGACAGTGTTCCGGTGATCTGACAAATGTTCCCATGCAAAAAGTGATTTGCAATAAAATCATGCAATATTGGTTTCTTTTCTTTTTTAAAAACCGTTCCGGTTTCCTATTTTGTTTACACAGCTTAAAAACGCCAAGACAGATGGACACATACATCAAATAAATATTCTTTTTTTTCAAACGAGAATAGTTAATTCTTTATTTAGGATCGTATAACACATTTTATTAACTGGCACCCTTCTCGCCAAACCGTCTTTTTGGTCCAACCTCTTGAGTGAAATGCGAGCAGAGATTTCGTGCTAGTTTACATACTCCATGCTGTTGGCAGAACGAATTCGAAAATTAGACTACGAGCAGTTCTTTTCGCTCAGGGATAGTCGAGGGAAACGAACAAGCGAGCGACCGCAAAATCACCTGCCGCGTTGAGACGAGACGCACGTTTCGAGCTGCTAGTGTAGTGAGCCCGCTTACTACACTTAGTCTCAACACGCGCGTCGCGCGTCACGTTTTAACGCCGCGGGCGATTTTCGTGCGGGCCCGCTCGCTTGTTCGTTTCCCTCGACTGTCCCTGAGCGAAAAGATAGACTGCTCGTTGACTATTCGAAACTTTGTGTGAGCGTTGTTTTGACATCACGGGCGGTACCTTCGTAAGTCTCCAAACTCTCGAGTGCTTGCAGACAATAAATATATCAGCATAAATCAGCCTTTTTTCTATGGCTTTTTCATATAAACTGTGTAAAGTTCATAAAATGTTAAGTCGCACCACAGTACCTGTCGTAAGACTCTAAAATAGCTAGGTGTTTGCTCGTTTTATTGAATCGTTCTTTCACGATAGAGATCGTTTATGAGTAGTAATTCGTACATTTTTTCTTAGGTTTTTATTTCTGATTTTCTATTCCTAAAAACAACTGATTTAATTGTCGAGTGTCTATGGCAAGGAAAACTCATAATCCCTAGTTAAAAAAGCTCACTCCTTTATGACACAGTACTAAGCTTTCCGCTAAGAAGGACTATTGAGCTTAAAATAATTGAGAAAAAGAGGGAGAAAGCATTCTAAAGTGTATATTTCAAAACCAACATGTGGTCGCGAGCGGTCAGTACTGTGTGATGCGATATATATTTTATCCAATAAAAAGGGTGAAATTAATGTACACTTCATAAGTGTAGATGTGACTAATCTATAGGTGAAATATTAGTGAAAAACATTTCTCCTTAGAGCAGTTTATTCTTATTGTAATACTGCTTGTCTTCACGCTCATCTTTGTTTTCCAAACTCTTCTTTAATGGTGCTCGGTAAAGATGGCAGTAACCTCGAGATGACTGGCCAGTGTTTGTTCCTTCAATGGCCGCAGAATTGCACTCAGTCATACGGGAACAACGTAACAGACACTCCATTATCGACGTGCCTGGGAATGTGAGAAGAATGTCGCCTGGTTGTTGTTGTACCGAGAAGACAGGTTGAAAATGGCCAAAGACGAAGCTTTCATCGTCGTCTGCAGAAAAATGAAAAAGTATCATATTTGGCCCCTAACTGGACAGGCTTTTTCAAAGAGCTAAGGATTAAGAACCAGTTCCAGCCTAGTGTCAGGCGTTCTCTTCTCGTTCACACGACTTCGTGACGTCTCATTCGGTGACGTCACGACATTCCGTACCAAGTCGAGTCGAGAACGCCTGGGTACTAGGTTGAACGAGCCCTAAGCGGCTCGGGACAGGGCTTTGGAAGGCACCACCTTGCCAAGTTCGCTCCAAATATGTGCTAAATATGTGCTATGAGCGAGGTTGCCATTGCAGATTATGAGGGCATAAAGGCTAATAGCCTTCTAGAGAGTAGAGTGGGTGAGCTAAACGTACTAGCCAGCAAAGAACAAAACAAGCTTGTCAAGACTGGAGCGAGGCAAAGCAGCTGATCTTAGATAAGACCTCTCCGCTCCCCGACCTCGGCTGGTTCGCTCGCTCGAGTCTGGTCGACCTTGTATCATAGGAAATCTTTCACAGTAGTTAAAGCAGGATAGGTCTGTGTCGAAGCACGTGGCAGACACAAGCACTATCTTTCTCATTATTCATCACTGTTTTTATTTAGATCCCCGGGTATATATGTAATATATGTAATATAATATGTATTATATTTATTTTACAGTTTTCTGATCATAGCTTTAAATACTCGCACATTTTTGTCACGAGCATTTCTTGCACATCAATGTTTCGTGTTTAAATAAAGTTATACCTATACTATCCCTTACAAAGTGATTCCTTCCCATGACTGAAGCGGTAGAATATCGCGACCGGTTCAAATTTACGCAACACACAATGTGCACACTGTAGCCTCAGTCTCTCGACCAAAATGACATTAACAGCTAAAGTGGTACAAGGCTTGTGTCGAACAAAATTCGACAAAATTAACTTGTTTCTTGTTTGTGCTTCTCTTTGATTAGAAACTACAAAAACATAATTGAGCTGCTTTCACAGTCACGGCGGTGCAACATTGCTACGGCTTCAAATCACAACACGATATGGAAATAAGCGTTTCAGTGTACACAGCAGACACAACTTTTAAAGTTTTTGCTCAGGACTGAAACTAATATGAATATAGCCTTAGCCAGCTTCTAAACTGAAATGACATGAATAACTGCACCTACCAGGTTTGTTCCACAAGGCTCTGTTCTGGACTGCGATTATTTCCTGTTGGCTCAGTGCTTTGTTGTACACCTGGACACAACAGATGCGTCCGGTGAAGTACCTTTGGTCATGAATGTCATCTACGGCTCCCATTCGTACTTTATTTTCGGTGCGTAGCTCTTGACGACCAACGTAAACCTAAAATTATTAATAATAACCATTACAACAACAACAGCAAATACCACAGATGACCAAAATCCTGTACAAGGCTTTATTGCTTAGCGGTAGAGAGTTTGCACCGGAATTTCGAATAAAGGTCATTAGTTAGAATCCTGTTGAAGCCTGATTTTTTTCAGGCTCCAGTTTCCCCTTGTTACGTTTCTGCCGACTGCGAATTGGCCTCCCGCGCAGTCGTTTTTAGGCGACTCGTATTCCACTATGACTGCGTGGGAGGCTAACTGCGAATCGGCCAACAATGACAAAGTAATTATGGTCACCTTTTGAAGAAATAGTTTTAATTGTGACGTCTGTTTAATCAATCGATCAATCCGATTGATCGATGAATCAATCAATCAATCAATCAATCAATCAATCGATCGATCGATCGATCGATCGATCAATCAATCAATCAGCCTGTCAGTCAGTTTTATTGAAATAACCACTACAGAACTTATCGCTTAAATATATTAAAAATATATAAATACTAATATTTAATTATTCAACAAATTGTCACTGTGCCCATATATGGTAAGGAAGCCCTCAATATCTGTCATCCTACATGACAGATATCCTGCGATATACGTAAATGACCACATATTTGGAAGTGCACTATTTTCTTTCATTGCTTGTTTGGCGGCCATGTTAAAAAGCGAGGCAGTTTTAGCAGTGTTCTCCGTAAATTTTAACTCTCTGGAAGAAACTTACCACGATCAAAAGCTCCCAAAACGTCAACAAGTATTTGCTTCAGCTCACAAAGATATCCAGAGGTTGACTTGGAAATTTTCATAGTGAGAACTCAACCAAGAAAATGCTATTGCGAACGAAGCAGCACACTTGCTCACGGAAAGTTGTAAAGACTAAAGTTGAAAAGATTTTAATTCACAGGAAGAGGAATTATTCTCGGTAAGGTAGCAATATTTTTTCCTGTGTCTTGTCATTCCAAACATGAGTTTGTAAATAAGTGAACGGTAGTAAACTTCGATTTCTTGAAGTTCTGTTTTGATTTTTATTAATATGTGTTGCTAGCTTTTAGCGTTTTTATCATAGAGCCGTAGTTTTTCTCGTTCTGAAAATGGTAGTCGATGGGAATTTGTTAAATAATAAAACAATTATCCTGCTCAATCTTGCGGAAAATCCCCTGATTTAGCCAACTCGGCCTACGGCCTCGTCGGCTAAGTATCAGGTGATATTCCGCGCAATTTCGCAGGATAATTGTTATACTCAATATCAGGGTTAAGTTATAATTAAGAGCATATTTCTATTTCATACTAGAACAAAAGCCGGACTAAAGCTAACCATCATATACATTCAGTTGTAAGATTTGAAATATTTTCACTGTCATATAAAGCTAATTTTGTGCTTAAAATTATTATACTTTTGTAAGTGGGTATTGCATGTTTCTCACCTCAGACTCTGCCTGTCCATTTACCCACACCTTTGCAATGCCCGAAGAAAAATCATATGTGACACCAACGTAGTACCAAATGTTTGGAGAGATATATGAGTGAGGCTGGGCAGGCCAGACGCCGAGGGGCATAAGGTTAGCAAGGACACTTCCACCATATGTCCAAATCCAGACGTGAAATCCCCCGGCGTAGTCAAAGATCGGTCCTTGATCATTTTGTCTGTTCACCCACGCAAGTATTGTTATCGAATATCTTGTGTCCAGGCCTCCGGCTGTATTGGGAAACTCTATGTAACAGGTAGAGCTACCAGAGAACTGGTACGAGCCTTGTGGATGCCCGTAAGGACCTGGTGCAAGGTGAACATCACTTGGTATTCCAGGTGGGTTTTTGTTGGGGCTGATATCACTTGTCCCGTGTCGGCCATTGAGTGGATACAAGCCAACAGGAACTGGAAGATCGTCTGTAGAGAGAGTTGTTAAAGGCAGAATTACCGCGGCGTTTTCGCGACACAGCTAATACAGGTTAAAAACATAAAAATTTGAACTTATACGGTATAATTTTGATTAAATGTAATTAGTCAAAAATGGGTCTTTAATGAGCAGTCAGACAAACAAACCGAAACAAACAAACGAGGAAAAAGGTAAGGCAGGACAAAAGATAATTTTAACAACGTGATACCTCGAGTGCAAATTTGTCTACACACAACAAATGAAACCTATACAAATATTTGTATTCTCAGTGCTGACAATGGGGACTCAACCCGCAGATTTCACCAAATTTTATTTGTTTCGACCAGCTGCTTATTTTTATTGAATTTTTTTAAAGTCTTTTTATCAATAGGCTACGCTAACACTTAGAAAAAACCTTTATTGCTCTAGTTTACCAGTCTGTTTTGATATACCCTCTTACGACAGAGATTGGCAGTTTGTTTATTAATATACCCTTTGAATAAAGCTGCTCGAAACTGTATTATTTAGTTTTCCTTCTCTGTGACATCTATATTGTGTGGCATTCGTTGAAAAATATTGCCTGACTCATGCCACGGGATTCTCTCATTTCCATCGATATGAAGTTTTTGAGATGTTTCATTTTTGTTTCGAAAGAATTGTCTTTGGCTTTGTTTTGTGTTTTGTTTTGTCGGGACATCCACAATTTCACAAAAAAAAAACTTTAAAAGAATAAGCTTAGGTGCCATGGAGCAGAGTGCCGTTAAGTCATTTACGGTCTTTATATAAACAAAGGAAAGAAAAGGAAACAAATAAAACACACTGTGAGAAAAAGGTCTCGTGTGAATGTGCATTTGTCAACATCTTAGAAATTTTGTAGAAAGTTTGCAGCTATTTTTCTAACAAAGCAAACTGTGTGAAATCTAGGAATTCGGTCAAGTTAAAAGCGTTTCAGACCCAAGGACACTCTCTAACTTTCAAACTCAAGGACACTTTCTAGGATACTCAGAAACTCGAATGTAAACAAGAACCATAGCAACAGTATAAGGCTTAGTCCCACGTTAATTTTCACATCAGTTTATTTCATCACATCTCACGACTTATGGATGTTAAACTGGCGTATGATCTTTAAAACTAGTGCAAAAAGAACCTTGCATCGATGAAAGGACATCCTTACCTTTTTCTGCTTTGACGTACATTTGGCAAAGCGCTGTATTTTTATGTATTCAGTTTTAGTTCGAAAAAAGTTGTTTCGCGCGGTGCACCTGTTCTCTCGATTTGGCTTGCATCAGACAACTGAAGTAAACGCATTTGTACGCAAGTCAACAGAAGTTATTACAAGTCAACAAAAGTCAGATCAAGTAAATTGAGATGACTAAAATCATCTAGCAAGTCCGAGTCCTTAGCCTCTCAAATGAAATAACATGAACAACTGCACCTACCAGGTTTGTTCCAAAAGGTTCTGTTCTTGACTGCGATTATTTCCTGTTGGCTCAGTGCTTTGTTGTACACCTGGACACAACAGATGCGTCCTGTGAAGTACCTTGCGTCATTAACTAGGGCTCCCATTCGTACTTTATTTCCGGTGCGTAGCTCGTGAATACCAACAGAAACCTAAGATTATTAAGAGCCAGTGTCTGTAAATATCGAAAACCCGGCGCCAGTTGTGAAATTTTCAATTCCTTCATATTTTGCCTTAATAAACCCTTTAGTGAGTTATTTTCGAAAATACAATTAAAAGTTCCTAAAGCGCTTTAGTTTTTTCAAAATCGAGGAAAGTCTGAAAATCGCCATTTTGGCTTCCCGCCGCTATCAAAAAAAGGGTAAAATGGCGCATTTTCGTTTCGCTCGTACAGCTAAACGCAGTAATGTTTCCCAATGTACTTTTAGCAAATCATAACACCATTCCTGCTCTTTCCAAAACTGTAGTTTATTTGGGAAAAGCTTTTAAATTTTGTATCTTTCTAGCTGTTTTATCTACCCCGCTCTAAGCGCTTCAGCGGATAAGCAAATTTTAGCTAATTTCTAAACCATAGAAAGCCCACTGGTACATTGAATTTCAAGCCAAAACTACGATGGTCGTTAAGCTTATACTTCAAATTATGCTGTGTGAAAATTTCTTCCGCGGCCCGACAAAAGTGTCCCATTGAGAGACGGAAACGATGAGTCAATTTTGGCAACGCGACCAATTTGTACTACAAACAAACGTCACTATAAATAAACCCAACATCAATCAAAAATCAGCTCAGAAAACCTTCTACAGTTCAATATCAGACATCAGACACATTGTAACTTAAAATACTTTTTATTTTGATAAAAAAACATCCTCCTACCTTTGGGTATTCGTCGTAAAATAGATGCTAAAAGAAGAAGCTTTGATTCTAGCTTTCGTTATCCGACACCGAATAAATTACATCTCAACCACAGGTCGAAAAGTCAATGCAATCATCTGTTCGTCACAGAAGGGTCGTATTTGAGCATTTCCCTCCTTGTACTGCAAAATAACATGTTTTATAGCAAGGAAATTAACTTATTATCTTGAAAAGTTAACATTCCTGGTACTTTAAGCGTTCTTAAAAACAAACATCTGTTTCCACTCGCTTACATTTGCGTGACAAGAATTCGCTTGCTGCTAAAGCGGCAAACTGTATCGAAAAGATAAAATGCAGTTTTCAATAGATTAAAACTGCTCATCGTAGGGAATTTATTGCAGAATTTGCGTTGACTAGTTACTGGCAGCGAGGAGGACTTAAAGTCCTAAAAATAAAACAGTGTAAGACTAGTGAGAGCCAGTCATTTGAAATTAATTTCCAAGCAGTCTGTCCAACTGAAATACCCTTGTTCTGAGAAAACACGACCAAGCCCAACATGGTAAAACTTACCAAGGTGGTTGAAGGATGATCAACTTGGCTGTTAGTATTCTGGTAAAATAATAGAAATGTGTTTCTTGCCTAGCTAGTACTAAAAGTCTTAAGACGGCCATGTCAAAGAGCCTGTGGTGACAAAATTTGTTTTAGCGTGATTGGGGATTGGGGCGAACGCCAGGGAGTGGGTGGGGGTAAGGGGAAGTCAGGGCTTTCGCAACCTCGTCCCCAGGGCCTTCTCCTCGCTCAAAATGGCGGTGGGAGAAACCCCTGGCCAAGGCTACTGAAATACTCCACGAATCGTGGAGTATTTTGTCACGTGACACATGATAAAATGGCTTTTTCGGACGTTGTTTCCAGTGTCTGGCGGCCCTGTTTGTTTTCTGCAATCGGAAACCGTTGTTCAAACAAAACGAAGATATTTCATCGTGTTTGCGTGACGAAATTCTAACGAACTTTTGGAGCCACTTCGGCAGCCTTGGCCAGGGGTTTCTCCGACCGCCATTTTGAACGAGGAGAAGGCCCTGGGGACGAGGTTGGGGCTTTCGGAGAGAAAAATATGCAGGTGTTACACTAAAGGCTACATTACTGAAATGATATCAATAAAGAAAGTTACAAGGCACATTGATATTTTTGTCTGTATTCTCGTTGTTATTTTTATAATAAGGTTAATCGACAATGATCCCTTAACCAGTGATATAAAAAAAATTTATATTTTAAAAAATCTATTTGTATACACATACTCTGTCAGACTAATTGTTTTACTGTAACCTGAATCGAAAGTAAGAAATAATTTGTATAAAATCATTTCTCTTTCGTAAAACCCTTCCTGTTGCGGTAATATTTGTTTTTCGGCCCACGGCATGAGCTTTACAAATCAATCTTGCAGTGTTATTGTGTGGTCTTGTTAAATTTACTCCACAGAGCAACTACAACAATCTAATAATTCTTAAAGAAGAGAAATGTAGGGTACATTCCTCCGTACTGGCGGGGTTGGTGCTTGAAGTTCCAAGGCAACCGCACCTTTAACTTTTATATTTCCTCAAGAGAAAATAAGGAAACAGAGAGGGACACTGAGGGCGTTGGTTGGGATATGTCAATTCCACAAAAGTTATTTATAGACTGGCTTTTCAACGGGTCTGTTTCCCGAAACATCCGCATAAATACCATTTCCCTTGTTTTTCGAAGTCGTTTTCATCGACAAAACGTAATACCACTTGGTCCACCATTACAAACAATATTTTGAATGGAGCTTCAAACGCCAGATCGAGGGTGCCTTTATGCCGACGTCCGGAAAACAGACATCCGTTCCAAATGGCCATCTAAAAATAACTTTGCCGAACTTGACAAATCCCAAAGCCTAGACTGACAGTGTCCCTCCCTGCCCCCCTATTTTCTCTTGATTTCCTGCTTTAAACTAAGGCACACAGATCATACTGATCGACAACAATAGGGTGGGTTGATATGAGGCCGAGGAAAGCACGGTGTCTCTGGCTGTAGAGAAGTTCACTTGCTCTTCTACGGCAAGCAAATCTTGCTCCGTCACCTGCACCTTCTGCTGACACGCTTTCGCTGCCAAACGAGAGAAGAAGGATGAAATTTGCTGGGCAAACAAGCTCTCACCATTTGGGCCCTATAGGGCCCAAATAGAGCTCGACGCAGTGCCTTTGGCAACGACATCGGGGTCTAGTTTCTTCCCGGTGCCTTGACCGATGTCAAACTTAGCTTTTAGGTAAGACGTAGGTAAAATGTTGCCTGACTTTGAATTTATTATTCCTTGGAATAATCAATTGCACAATTTCGAGTTTGGCGATGGGGAACTAAATGTGGTATGGTGAGCGTATGGCATTGTTTCAGGAAAGCATTTTGTGGTGAACAAAAATACAGGTCAGTCGCTTTACGTTTGTTATTTTATGATTTTAGAAAGATAGTATGTTGGTATTAAAGGGCTCTATAACTGTTTTATTTACGAGAAAACGAATTTTGAGATGAAATTTCATACAGAAACGTCTTTATAAATTGAAAGTCAAGCAACGTTTTATCCTAGGGTGTACAAGGGAAGGGGCCTTGGATGGCACTCCAATGACATTTCAATTTTTCGCACTCTGTTATTTACATTACTTATTCTTTACCATTGGTACAGTAATTTAATCCAAAGTTGTTATTTTATCTCAGATGTTAACTAAAGTTGGCTCTCCGCTCCGGTTTCAAACGGTCATTTTAAAACGATATGCACGGTCAGGGAGCCTAGGCACTCCAGCACAGAAACAACCGATGTTCCTCAAGTTCGTAGAGTTCCTGCTTTGCCCAGTACTGGAGAATTTGTTCTTGTGTGCACAAGAGGGCTGTGGACGTGTGTTCCAACGACTCTACTATTGAACGGCACCTTTCCCTGGAAGCCTGCGAGCTGTCCCCTGAAAAGTATTGCATCTTAGACCGCAAAACAGGAGTACGCCTCTCACCTTCAGGAAGGTACAGGCCTTGTGCCTTCGTTACAAGACCCAGCCTCGTATGTGTCAGCCGACAACGACCAAGGCTACAAGGACGACTGGGCCTAAGGCTGAAAGATTTAGAGACATGCAGAAGTCTTAACTGGCACCGGGAAGAAAGTAGACCCCGATGTTGCGCCAAACAAATGCGTCGAGCTCGCGGTCCAAATGGTGAGAAGCTGTTTGCCGTAACGGAAATTCTATCCGCCTGGAAAATTTCATCCTTCTTCTCTCGTTTGGCAGCGAAAGGTTGTCAGCAAGAAGTGCAGGTGACGGAGCAAGATGTGCTCGCGGTAGAAGAGCAAGTTAAATTCTCTACAGCCTGAGACACCTTCCCTCATATCACCCACCCTACTGTTGTCGATCAGTACGATCTGTGTGCCTTAGTTAAAAGCAAGAAAATATAAAAGCTAACTGTGGGGTTGCCTTGGAACTTCAAGCACCAACCCCGCCAGTACGGAGGAATGTACCCTACATTTCTCTTCTTTAAGAATTATTAGATTGTTGTAGTTGCTCTGTGGAGTAAATTTAACAAGACCACACAATAACACTGCAAGATTGATTTGTAAAGCTCATGCCGTGGGCCGAAAAACAAATATTACCGCAACAGGAAGGGTTTTACGAAAGAGAAATGATTTTATACAAATTATTTCTTACTTTCGATTCAGGTTACAGTAAAACAATTAGTCTGACAGAGTATGTGTATACAAATAGATTTTTTAAAATATAAATTTTTTTTATATCACTGGTTAAGGGATCATTGTCGATTAACCTTATTATAAAAATAACAACGAGAATACAGACAAAAATATCAATGTGCCTTGTAACTTTCTTTATTGATATCATTTCAGTAATGTAGCCTTTAGTGTAACACCTGCATATTTTTCTCTCCGAAAGCCCTGACTTCCCCTTACCCCCACCCACTCCCCGGCGTTCGCCCCAATCCCCAATCGCGCTAAAACAAATTTTGTCACCACAGGCTCTTTGACATGGCCGTCTTAAAACTTTTAGTACTAGCTAGGCAAGAAACACATTCCTATTATTTTACCAGAACACTAACAGTCAAGTTGATCATCGTTCCACCACCTTGGTAAGTTTAACCATGTTAGCCTTGGTTGTGTTTTCTCAGAATAAGGGTATTTCAGTTGGACAGACTGCCTGGAAATTAATTTCAAATGACTGGCTTTGACTAGTCTGTCACTGTTTTATTTTTAGGACTTAAAGTCCTCCTCGCTGCCAGTAACTAGTCAACGCAAATTCTGCAATAAATTCCCTACGATGAGCAGTTTTAATCTACTGAAAACTGCATTTTATCTTTCCGATACAGTTTGCCGCTTTAGCAGCAAGCGAATTCTTGTCACGCAAATGTAAGCGAGTGGAAACAGATGTTTGTTTTTAAGAACGCTTAAAGTACCAGGAATGTTAACTTTTCAAGACAACAAGTTAATTTCCTTGCTATAAAACATGTTATTTTGCAGTACAAGGAGGGAAATACTCAAATACGACCCTTCTGTGACGAACAGATGATTGCATTGACTTTTCGACCTGTGGTTGAGATGTAATTTATTCGGTGTCGGATAACGAAAGCTAGAATCAAAGTTTCTTCTTTTAGCATCTATTTTACGACGAATACCCAAAGGTAGGATGTTTTTTCATCAAAATAAAAAGTATTTTAAGTTACAATGTGTCTGATGTCTGATATTGAACTGTAGAAGGTTTTCTGAGCTGATTTTTGATTGATGTTGGGTTTATTTACAGTGACGTTTGTTTGTAGTACAAATTGGCCGCTGTGCCAAAATTGACTCATCGTTTCCGTCTCTCAATGGGACACTTTTGTCGGCCCTCGGAAAAAATTTTCACACAGCATAATATGAAGTATAAGATTAACGACCATCGTAGTTTTGGCTTGAAATTGAATGTACCAGTGGGCTTTCTATGGTTTAGAAATTAGCTAAAATTTGCTTATCCGCTGAAGCGCTTAGAGCGAGGTAGATAAAACAGCTAGAAAGATACAAAATTTAAAAGCTTTTCCCAAATAAACTACAGTTTTGGAAAGAGCAGGAATGGTGTTATGATTTGCTAAAAGTACATTGGTACACATTACCGCGTTTAGCTGTACGAGCGAAACGAAAATGCACCATTTTACCCTTTTTTCGATGGCGGCGGGAAGCCAAAATGGTTTTTTTCATACTTTCCTCGATTTTGAAAAAACTAAAGCGCTTTAGGGACTTTTAATTGTGTTTTCGAAAATAACTCACTAAAAGGGTTTATTTAGGCAAAATATGAAGAAATTGAAAATTTCACAACTGGCGCCGGGTTTTCGATATTTACAGACACTGGCTCTTAATAATAACAATCAACCGGTACAACAACAAACTCACAAAAAAGCGAAATGGGCTAAGGGTTTATATTTTTCAATAAGACTCGTCCACAGATGACTAAATTCCTTTTATATAGGGCTTAATTGCTTAGTGCTAAACGTTTCTGCCGACTGCAAAGAAAACTGACTTGACTTAGCCAGGATAAAACTAGCTTGACCATGTAACAATAGCCTGCAAGGTCCATAAATAATCGTATACATTCGGTTGTAGAATTTTGATATGATGCCATTGTTATGATATACAGATTTAGCCAAGCCTGAAAGGGAAGCTCCACATTTTTTTCGCTGGTACTTATTTTAAATTTCTGAAAATACTCTCATATAGAAGTCGTTAAGAAAAAAATCCCCTCTGAGAATCGTACCTGTACCTTTCTCTTCGGAGCTACGCGCGACGTCCATTAAGCTAAGCTAACACGTCGACTGAGTTTGCGTTAATTTTCTTCGGCTTAAACGACTATTTATTCATCGCAGCTCGATCGAGATAAACACGCGGGTGGTTTTCCTGGGAAAATGTACAAACACAAACCTTAGATGTAGACAGAAAAAAGCAGAAGGCGTTAGCTCTGCTATATTTGGCGTCGGAACCGCTGCCAAAATGCTGGAAACTCAAGCGATGTGCTGATGGAGTTCGCAGCAGAACAGCGTGACAAAGATGACGTCGAAGGCAAATTTCGTAACTTGAACTTTTCGCCTTCCACCAAAAAGACAATTGAGTATTCTTTTGAACTTTTTCTTGGCATTATAGATATTAGATGTTTTTTTTTCTCAAGTATAAAACTTCAGTACTGTCGAACAATCGTTTTGTTAAATAAGTTTAAGCTTTTAAAGAAACCTCTTTTTCAACTGAGTAACGACGGTCATGCGATTTCCCGCCAAGGAAAACGCTGGTTGGTCTCTGGTTGCCCAAAAGCACCGTGCGTTTTCCCGCCAAGAAAAGATGGCATCATCCTCACCCGTCGGGTTGCCTGGGGACTCCCCTCCCCCTCCCCTAGAGTCTGCACGGGCGGACGGGCGTACGCTGACGTCAGAACTAAAATTTCTTGGATCGATAGGTTACCAAATGTCCCTATTCATGGTGATCCGCTCTGCGGCTTTCGGCCGCAAAGGAGCTCCGCTATTAAGCAAGTTTTGTGCTTTAAATTTTTATACTTTTGTAAGTGTATTGCATGTTTCTCACCTCAGACTCTGCCTGTCCATTTACCCACACCTTTGCAATGCCAGAAGAAAAATCATATGTGACACCAACGTAGTACCAAATGTTTGGAGAGATATATGAGTGAGGCTGGGCAGGCCAGACGGGATGAATGTTAGCAAAGACACTTCCACCGTATGCCCAGATCCAAAGGTGAAATCCCCCGGTGTAGTGAAAAATGGGACCTTCATGATTTTCTCGGTTCACCCAGGCAAGAACTGTTATCGAATATCTCGTGTCCAGGCCTCCGTTATTGAGAAACTCTATGTAACTAGTAATGCTACCGGAGAACTGGTACGAGCCCTGTGGATGCCCGTAAGGACCTGGTGCGAGGTGAACGTCACTTGGTATTCCAGGTGGGTTTTTGTTGGGGCCGATATCACTTGTCCCGTGTCGGCCATTGAGTGGATGCAAGGCAACAGGAACTGGAAGATCGTCTGCAAAGAAAAATGTTTAAGGCGAAACTAGTAACCCGATGTTTAAGCGACACAGCTAATGCAGTTTAAAAACGTAAAAAAATTGAACTTATACAGTATAATTATGATTAAACATAACCAGTTAAAAATTGATCTTTAAAGAGCAATCAGACAAAGAAACAAACCGAAACAAACAAACGAGGAAAAAGGCAAGCCAGGACAAAGGATAATTTTAACGTGATACCTCGGGTGCTTAGCAATAGATAAAATATGAGCGGGAGACGCGAATATTTTATCTTACTTGTAAAATGAAACTGTGACTGTAGATTTTGTTTGTCATGTTAATCACGTGGGCGTGAAGTTGTCCCATAGGAGATTGGAAATATTCAACAGTGAATTTAGCAATTCATTTTCGTACAGCTTTTGTAATAGAAACATGGCTGGTCGGTTTCGCTTTTCAAAGAGTAAAGAAGAAGAGACCAGTCTAGTGTCGGTAGCCACTCCGAAAGCAACACAATACTACACTAAATGGGGTAGAAAAGTCTTCGGAATGGCAGCAGCGACGGCAAAATACATGTGCAATGTTAGAAGTTGTTGGAGTGGCCGATCTGAAATGCGAAGATGTTCAAGATCTGACCGTTTCACTAGAGCATATGTCGGCAAATACGCTAAACTTTTGGTTGAGCAAGTTCGTTTGTGAAGTGGCCAAGCAAAATGGAGAGCGTTATCCCGATTAACCGTCATTTGAGTGAGACGGGAGGAGAGGATGCATTCAACGTTCTCAACAAAGCTGACAACAGGCAAGTAAATTGTTACGTGTTTTGAATGGGTAGTGTGGACGTTGTCTCAGTGCAAAAAAATTAAATTGGGTTCTAATTTGTATCATTTTATTATAACAGGTTCGCGACGTTTCGTAAAGTTTTAGACGCGGAGATGAAGGATGCAACGAAGTGTGGAATAGCCCAAAAGTGCAAAATGGACACCCGCGAAGAAATAACTGAAGACGAAGAGGCAATACTGTGGGAAAAAGGCCTTCTTGCAGTTTATTATTCTTTGTTATTTCAAAGTAGTGATTGATATGTCAAACTACTGTCTAGTGATTGATTAATAAACTTTGTACAAATTTACGGGACTCGTCTTTGTTAAAGTTAAGCATACTAATTAGGGGACTTAGAGATCATTATAAAAATGAATCCTATTGATAATTCTACTAATTCATAATTCATCAACCCCTGCCTTTCCCTGCTACCTTTTCAAACCCTGCCCGTGCTTTCAGACAGTTGATTTATATTTGGGTTTACAGAGGTAAACATGTGATTCAAATACTGCCTATTGATTGGTCATAATTCTTAGGAATTATTAATGAATTTTACAATTTATTTTTTATTTTATTTCGACCAGCCGCTTATTTTTATTTAATTTCGTTTCAAGTCTTTTTATCAATAGGCTGTGGTAACACTTATAAAAGACTTTTGAAGAGCGGCTGACGGTAAATCTCGAGAATTAGGCGGTCAAACTGAAATACCGAATTTCTTCACATTTGGCCAGAGGAAACCCTTTGATAACTAATTACAAAAATTGCAATCAAAGTTTCCAGAAATCCGGCAAAACGTGAAATGCCGTGATCGCGTTGCAGCCGCCATTAAATTGTGCTGAGAATTGGTGTAATTTCAAATCGCTCATGAAGAAAGAAGACTTGACGCATCGAAATCACCTTTTGTATCTAAGAAGGGTAGCCAAATTACAACACAGAAATATAAAAATTTTGCAAGACGACGTATTTTTTCATGTCGTTTTGAAAGCCCGAAGAATCCTAGTTTTAGGACTTTGGCAAACACTTGAAAAATAAGGAAACTTTGCAGGCAAAAATCTTGACCTGGTACATCGAAATTTATGTTAAAAATTATATTAGCGAAATGTTCTGTTATTGTACTGTAACATAAAAAAAAATCTAGCTTGGGTAATTAAAAAGCCACCCGTTTTGTAGTCTCCTACCGTTGTCCTACGCAGCCGTTTTTAGTGGGGAGCGTTGCGTGACGCCACTAAAAACGGCTGCGTAGGAGACTACCCGTTTTGAGCAGTAAACGGATAGGGAATTTTTCATATAATTCCTTCAAAAATTGCAACGGTCACGCAACACAAGTAAACCCATTTCAAACAAATTTATGGAATATGTTTTATTTTTGGTCAAGTAGGAGGTATTTTTGGTTCGAAAACAAGCTCTGGTGGTCTAATGAGTTTTGTTTTGCTCTATATTCCTAGAAATGAATTCTAAAGTAGACCTGTGAGAATCAAAAGGTCAAGTGCAATGTCACGTTTTTCACTCCCGATTATGTCAATATAAACATGAAAGAAATTTAAAAACCGTCGATCCCAACCAGTACATCTCGAAGCTTCTCATTTTTTGGCCCGGTGTTACTTTTAGTGTGAACAAATTACTAACCGTTTAGCGCGAAAATCACTTTTGGTTCTGTTACGATTGACCAAAGTTGTATCAGCTTGGATTCTCTTTACGTGATGATGTGAATACGCACCAATGTTTTGGCCAAATTACCACCACATGAACCATTTCCTTTCCTGTGAACAGTTTATCCAAACTCTTAAGTTTAGATATTCGCGCAGCCACTCAAAAATTAGCAACAACATTTTGCCAACGGATAATTTAGTTTGTACTGTACAAAACATGTAATAAATTGGATGCGCTATTATTTATGACCAATGACGCAACATGTCTGTCATTTGCAGAAGTCGAGAAATAAACAATTGGAGTAGTTTTACAGGATTTCGGAAGTACTGGTGTTCCATCGTTTTTGCTGACGTTACCTGCAACTATGGCATCGTGCTTATTTTCGTCCATGCAGATGGCACAGATGCGGTCAGAGTTCCGACTCTTCTTTTACCGCGGCAACTAAATTGCGTTTCTCTGACCGAATGCCAAAAAGATGTATCGTAACACCTTAAAACGATAAATGTGGTTGCGGGCGAAAAAACTGACAGTGAGATGAAGTTAAGGTTAGTGAAATGATCGATGTTACTGATTGAACACGTGGAGTAAATAATCTCACACTGATTAGTAACAATGGACTTTCATCGAAGAATTATTCCAAAAGGATGATTCTCACAAACACTTGAAGATCTGTCCGCGGCATCGGTATCCTTATTAATATTAACATATACTATACTAACGGGAATTGGGGTTAGCTTCGATTCAGAGGGCAATTTTCCACTTTTCGTTGCATTTTCGGTGGCGCTGCAATAAAAGAACCTGTGCTGTTCCAAATGAAATGGGTGCCCACAAGTCGAAGACAACAAAGGCGACCGGGGAACAGACTTTGCTCGTTCAGCAATGATATCTCACTATTCCCACAAGCTTGTCCCCATTGGAAGTCGTAATCTCACCAGCTTGCCTGTGTATAGTGCGTAACCTTCGGGAGCGCGCATCTCCTAGGGCATCGGAGAAAGCAGTAATGCTCTAAGGGGCAAAATTTTTCTTCCCTCGCGCCCCGCGTCCCTCGCCCACGCTACACGCTCGCGGTAAGTTTTGCTTCACATTTATTCTGTTACCTCCTACAATTTCGGTCAAGAGATTTTCGGGCAGAGTTGGAGAGAAATGTCCGTACACAGGAGCCTAACTTCCCCATCTACTTTTGTAGCTGTTTCCAGTCGAAGTCACCAGTAAGGAAGAAAGCTCCTTATGTGAACCTTTTGCAAGTCCTTGGATGTTCTTGCATGGTTTCAGGGTCAATTTTAGTCTGCTATCTTGAACCTGAATCCATGTCAGTACGTACATGTGGTATAAGGGCAGACTTTTTAATCTTGGAGGGGGGAAAGATAAAATGCATAGTTGACGACAAAAATCAATTTTCACTACAATTTTGGTACTTGTTTAACTTCTTGCTTCTCATTCTTGTAGCTCGGGCATAGGATTGTTTTCTATTTACTGTACGTGTCGCTCATCTTTCACGCCCCAGCCCCACTTTTTCCTCTCGAATATTATATTTTCAGTAAAGGCTTGGTGTGGTTGAATTGATGGTAATTTCCTAAAGCTATTGTAAGGGCAAGTAAAATTGAACTTTGTCGTGGCCAACGGAGGAACGTGACAAAAAGAACCTCGTTCCAAAAATAGACTTGTTGACGAGAAACTGTAATTTAATTTGTTCTTTAATGATTTGTGTTATGAACAGCTGTTTTGATCTCGTATCTTTGAGCAAGATGTTGGTTGAAAAGATTGTATCTGTGCTTGATATGAATAATTTTGACTGTACTTTGCAAGGTTTTTGAAACAGCTTTGTTTGGTAATTTAAAATTTATAGCGACGTGTTTAAGATTGCAATTTGCACAAATAAGTTTGCTTATTCAAGCGTGTCTGTAGGTTTTTAAACCTGTTTTCTCTTCCCAAAATGCGGTTAAGTTTTAGTTTACGATGTTGTGTCCATGATTTATATCAGTCATATCCACAGATTTTCCAGCCGACATAGAAATGATTTCTTTCTTGGTTTTATCATATACGGGAACATATGGATTTTGAAATTTAAGATTGCAATTTGCATAAATTAGTTTGGTCATTCACGCGTGTCGGTAAGTTTTTAACCTGTTTTCTCTTCCCATAAGACTGTTAAGTTGTAGTTTACGATGTTGTGTCCTTGATTTATATCAGTCATATCCACAGATTTTCCAGCCGACAAAGAAACGATTTCTTTCTTGATTTTATGATATACAGGAACATATGGCAAGAAAATTTGTTTGAAAAACGACCCATCAATTTTCATAAACAAGTTTGTGCAACTGGGAGTGGCAATGGTTGTCCTCTCCTTAAATTATTATCTAATACGCTTGTTTCTTTCACCTCTTGTTGTGACCTCGATTTATATCATTCAGAAATATGCAGACAATTATTAGGTGACCTAACTGAGGTTTCAGTTTTAGATTTAATTATAAATTTTTATGCAGTTGTGTTGCCGGGCCGAAGAAGGGCAAGCGAGTTTTTCGAGCAGTAAAACCAAAAAACAACAAACATGGCGGACTAAAACACACACACAATCGCGTGCTCTTTATTTTACCCATAATTCCTATAGAGCTTATAGATTTACTCAGGGGGTGGGGGTGCCTAAATCCATACCCGCTACACACTCCCCCTGATGAAGAAAATGTCGTCCTCGACATGAAAACGAAAGGGATTACAGCAATACACTAGTCACTAGTCTTTCTTCTTCTACCAATAGTTCTCATCAGGTCTGTTTGGAAGGGCCTAACCGCAGGCGCTGAGTATAGTACTAACTTAATTCTTGCGAACTAGTATACATGAAACTTAAGTCTAGAAACTTTGACAGACAAACTACTCAGTTTGTTCTTGTGTAAAGTAACAATTGTTACTCTGTCCGCTCATGCATTAGAGAATAAACTCAAAATTTAGTCATACACTGAGAAGTTTGTTTCAGGATAGCTTTAGCTGATCCAGCAAGGATACACTCCAACATGTCCATTTGGCATTGAATAGGCCATTGGCCACACACTGTTCAGCCAAGCGTTCGGTATTCCTCCTACAGGTCCTGGTAAGATCGGTACCGTTAATGGTGCCACATCCGCATTGTGGCTTGTTGAACTTGGTATGGCCATGTGGTGGAAAGTTGTTGTTCCAAGTGTGTCGTACGTAAGCAGTGTGGGTGGCCTGCGCTGCCTTGTTGGTCGCTCATCACTGGGCTTATCTCCAGACTGCTCTTCGGTGGGTGTTCCACTTTCTGGTTCTGTCGGCACTGGCATCTCTGGTCTGCCGGTAGATGTCTCCTGGGGGAATTCAGGGTTAGTCACGGGTTCCGCAGCTAGAGTACTACTAGAAGGGGTAATCTCTGGTTCTACAGGCATAAAGGTCAGTAGTCCCTCAGGTTCTTCGTCAGAGCTGTCCTCTGGAATTGAGCTGAGAGGTGATGTGGTAGGTGGTAGAGTAATCTTTGGTTTCCACCTTGAACTCCCGCGTGGTGTTTTCCCTGGTTTCACTTCAAAAGGAAAGTCATTACATGGCAAAAGCAGGTTACGATATATCACTCGGCGGAGTCCTTCACCTGATTCAGGTTCAACTTCGTATACCAGGCTCCCTTCTCCCTTTCGGCTGACTACCCGATAGATCGTGTCCTCCCAGTACGATCTTAACTTGCAAGGCCTCCTCTTTTCCTTAAATTTCGCACTAGCACTCGGTCACCCTGCTGAAGAACTGGGCCGCTACCACATACGGTCATAATGCTTCTTTCATTTCATGCCAGACAACTGGGATCTCTTTGCGGTTAACTCCTATGCTTCCTTCATCGCCGTTTGCCATTCTTTGACTTATGCTGGATAGTTTGGACAGGACGCAGGCTTGATGCCAAAGATCAGGTCAATGGGGAGTCTTGGTGGTCGACTGAACAACAGAAAATAAGGCGAGAATCCAGTTGCTTCATGGCGCGTACAATTGTAGGCATGGACGACTTTGTTAAGACCGTCCTTCCACCTAGACTTCTTGTGTTCTGGCAGTGTTCGCAACATGGATAGAAGTGTTTGGTTGATTAAGACGCTCTGTTTTCCCATTTCCTTGGGGGTGGTAAGGGGTCGTTCTTGACCGAACCATGCCACAGCATTCCTCGAGTCGGTGGAAGAGCTGATTTTCAAATTCGCCTCCCTGGTCATGCAGAATTCTGGCAGGAAACCCAAACCGCAGTATAAAATCATTATACAACTTGTTTGCTGCTGTTCGTGCTGACTTGTTGGTTGTTGCGTAAGCTTGCGCAAACGTTGTAAAGTGATCGACTATCACCAGAATGTACTCATACCCTACTTTACTCTTTTCCAAATGCACTAAATCTAACGACACCAGTTCAAAGGGCGCACTGGTATGGATGTTTTCCATTGGAGCTCTTGGTACAATGTTCGGCCGCCTTTGTTTCAGACAACTGCAAACACGTGTGACATAATGTTCAATGTCCCTTTTCATATGTGGCCAAAAGAATCGTTCCCTCGCTAGATGGAGAGCCCTTTCTACTCCTAGGTGTCCCATTTCTTCATGTAACGCCCTGTAGACTGTCCTGTGAAATTTCTGTGGAAGAACAAGCTGCAATGTCGGACCACTTCTCCGTCTGAGGATCCCGTCTTCTCCAATAATAAGTTTCTTCCACTCACGTAATAGAGACTGTACCTTTGGGGATGCTCTCCATTTGTCTTTCAATGTCAGTGGCTTGCCGCTGATCTTAAACTGGATCACTGTGTTGATTGCATTGTCTCCTCGTTGTGCCTCATAGAGGTCCTTTTGCGTAAGGGGTTGCACCTGAAGTCCACAATTGTCGCCCATTATGTGTTTCAACTCCCTTGGTTGACTAGATAGTGACTGCAACCAAACTGCCTCTCCTTTATGCTGAGCATCCACCGCTTCCACCGTAGCTTTAATCCATTCCGGGTCAACTTGCTCAGTACACGAATCCATGTATTGCTCAATGTCACTGTGTATCCTGTAAAGGGAATCCGCATCTTTATTGGCCGTCCCTGGCCGATATTTTTCGGTGAGGTGAAAATCAGACAATTCAGCTACCCATCGGTGGCCAGTTGCACTGAGTTTTGCTGTAGTGAGCACATAGGTTAATGGGTTGTTATCTGTGTAGACTGTGAAATGAGGTGCATAATACAGATAGTCTGAACTGTTCAGTTATGGCCCATTTCAGGGCTAGAAATTCAAGTTTGCTGGAATGAAGATGGTAGTTTCGTTCCGCCGGAGTAAGAGTGCGGGATCCATAGGCTATTACCCGAAGCCTCCCATCCTGTTTTCGGTACAGTGCTGAACCTAAGCCTCGTTCTGACGCGTCAGTGTGGAGGATGATTGGCTTCGTACAGTCGGGGAACGCCATTACCGGGGAATTGGTGATCGCACTGATGAGTTGCTCCAATGCTGCTTGATACTCACTTGTCCAGTTGACTGGCTCGCGGGCCGATACTTGTCCCTTCTGCTTGGCTGACTTTGAACTTCCCCTCTGACTTTTCTGCGGTAACCGCCCTTTTCGTTCAGGTTCCTTGAGAAGATCATAAAGGGGTTTTGCAATCCTTGAGAAGTGCTGGATGTATCTCCTGTAGTAACTTAACAGTCCAGTCAGTTTGCGAACTTCTCCAACATTCTTGGGCTTAGAGTCTCTTAAACTCGTACCAGCTTTCGTACTCTCAGGATCAATACTATGTCCAACCTGGTTCACTATCCTCCCTAAATAGCGGACTTCACGCTGGAACAGTGTACACTTGCTGGGCTTTAGTTGACTCCATGTTTTCGTAAACGCCTCAACACCGTTCGCAAGTTTTCCACATGCTCCTCAAAGGTCTTACTGTAGACAATGACATCGTCCAAGTATGGAATGTATATCTCATTTCGAATACCCTCCAAACAACCTTCCATAAACTGCTGAAAATTGGCTGGTGAGTTGCTTAATCCAAACGGGATCCGAGTCTATTCATACAAGCCCCAGGGCGTGATAAAAGCAGTCAAATGCCTACTGTTCTCTTCAACAATTCCTTGGTGGTAGGCTTTGCCCTGGTCCAACACCGAAAACCATGAATTTCCCCCAAGGTTGTCGAGGGTCTCCTGGATTCTTGGTATGGGGTGTCGATCGGGCACTGTCTCGCGGTTAAGTTCCCTGTAATCCACACACAGTCGCAGGCCTCCATCTTTCTTTCTCACACATACCACTGGTGAGGTGGTTATCCATCCCCGGTTTAGGAGGTCTTCAAGGTAGTACTTAACTTCAGCATAGAGCGGGCGTGGTATAGAGGTATACGTTTCCTGGACCGGAGTCGTGTCTGACAGTTCCAGTTTCATCTGGAGTCCTTGGATACACCCTACATCGTCATCATCTTGGGCAAATGATTCAGCTTCCTCTTTCAACATCTTAGTTGCCAACTGGCGCTGACTCTCAGTTAAGTCTCCTAACGCTACGGCTGGTGTCCTTAATGGAATCCTGTCATCGCTGGGTCCGATGTCGGGTGGACGGACGCTACTTTCGGACGTTTGGGGTGCTGGTGAGCTGTCGTTCTCAGATGAGAGGGAGTTTCTCACGCTCGAACGTAAATCTTTGCGGACTACTTCTAATGGTGTAACTGATGCAATTAGTTGCAGGTTCCCAAGTGGTGTTCGTCGACCAAGGACGAAACCATGCTTTGAGGGGTTGTGCACTGCAATGTTTACCCTGTGGAGTGACCCTCGCGGTAAGGTGAGTAGCTGCTCAGAGACTGCTAAGTCAGCTGGCCAGGTCACGTCAAGAGCTGGTTCAAATAGCACGGGTGTCCTTCTTTCCAGTGGTCCACAATAAACACGACATGGAACCATAACTGTCTGTCCTTGTGGTACTGTTATGTTGTTCTTACTGGTCCTCAAAACACAGATACTCCTCAGCCGGACGTTGCACGAAGTCAACCAATGCATTAAATCTCTCCACAGTCAACTCTCTAAAAGCTGCATTCATAATGTCAATAACTGCACCATCGCTTTCCCCTTGAACTTGTGTTCTGTCCTTAATTGTTTCTTCGATGACATTGTAACCAATGATTAGATGCTCCAGCTCATCTCTTGCAACCAGGATTGGTACTGTTAGAGGTACAGATGAGTGCGCATCAAAGGTAAGTTGAAATTGCACTTCTACCCATCGAATGAAGGGTATTATTCCACTATTAGCTGCTCTTAAGTTCAGTCCTGCTTCCTCTCCGAGTAACTCTTCAATATTCCTTAACTTCGATGAAGACAAGTTCTTACTAAGCCAACTCTTTGACACGATGGATACTTGTGCACCTGTGTTCCAAAGGGCCTCAACTGGTACTCCATTCAAAACACACGACACCATACACTTCTTCCCTACAAGTTTGGCTACAGTTATCTGCTGTTTAGGCGTTAAATGGCTAGTAAACACATAACCACCACCGTTAACTACTTCTGAAGTTCTTTGTGCTTCTAGTTGTTGAATAGCTTGACAGAGACCCTTGTGACTGCTCCAATGATGTTTCTGGCATTTATGTCCACAATATCGTACTGCTTTACACCCTGAACATTGTTTGAAAACTTGACCAGTAACAGCAACTTTCTGACAATTCACACATTTTTGGGACTTACTGACACTGTCCTTTGGTGGGGCTACTTCCTGTCCCTTGGTTGTAGCCCTCGCCGGTTTCCCGGACCTACTTTTTCACTGCTACCATTCCTTTTACGACAACCACGTGCCCAGTGATCACTACTACCACAGACATGACAATGGTCACAAGATTCTCCTTTTCCTGCGGCTTGAAATTTCGGACAGCCTTTGGGTCGTTGATACCACTGGTGGTTCTGATATCCTGATGAAGCTCCGACAAACTGCTCTTCCCTAGCTCGATTTTTCTCCACGGACTCTTTAAGAGTGGCAAGTTCAGTGCGGACAGCTTGTAATGCGGCCATGAACTTATATTCTTTCAAACTATCTTTCTCAGGTGTTTTGGACTTTCTTTCGCTTGTTCCTAGTTGTGCTGACCCTTCTACCTGTGATGCATGCACCTCATTAACTTTGGCACTTTTGTGACGGTTAGAAGTTCCCAGCTTTGACTTTCTCTCCGTCTCTTCCGAAACAACAACATTCATTTGCTGAATTAAATCTTCATCTTGCACCCCTGGGGTCTGAAGGGATGGCCTAAGCCTATTGCGAATTGCTTCATCCTGAAGACCCGCATCCACTGCATGTAAGAGCATTCCCTGTACTAACTTTGGATCATACTCTAACTGAGTGTCCAACTCCTGTGAGGCAAACAGGATCTTCTGTCTGGTGACTAGGGCTCTGATTAAGATGTTTTGGGGACTCTCTTGGGGTTCCTGGACTAATGTAGATAACTGTCTATAAAGTTCTGTTGCACTCTTTTCTTGATAGTGAGATCTCAGGATACGCCTTAATCGAGGAAGTGTCAAGTCATCCAGGCCCTCTAAATAACTTCTAAGTCTCATTCTAGGAGTAATAGCTCTTACAACCGCATCTACAACCTCTACTGACTTATATCCCTTCTTTAACGCCCCCTGTTTCCAATGGAGGGCAAATAGGAGTGTGTTCCATCATTTGCGATCTAAATTCCTCCAGGTATTCCAACTTTTCTGCTTTCGTTCCTTCCAGTTTGGTTTCGAGTCGTTCTTCGATCGATCTCACAAGTCCCTTCCTATTCTTCTCCTTCGCGTGACTATCACTGCATCCCAGAGTTTTAGCCATCTCTTCCAGGTCCTTGACTCCTAACTGGTAGAGAGAACTCTGTATTTACATCTGGACATCTTCGATTTCCATTGCACGTGTTCCTTGGAAGGCTTGTTTTCTTCGATCGATTTACTTTCGTTCCTGTGCTCCCGTTCTCTGGCCGCTACGTAAATTCGTTGTTACGATCCTTATAGTTAATCTTCTCCGGACAGGCCCCCAAATGTTGCCGGGCCGAAGAAGGGCAAGCGAGTTTTTTGAGCGGTAAAACCAAAACAACAAACATGGCGGACTAAAACACACACACAACCACGTGCTCTTTATTTTACCCATAATTCCTATAGAGCTTACAGATTTTACTCAGCGGGTGGGGGTGCCTAAATCCATACCCGCTACAGTTGTTTTGTTCTAGTGTCAGTTTGACGTTTTAGCCTGTAGCCTACTAGCCCGATGGCTGCTCTATCTCTAATTTGGTCCAACTGGGTTTTTAGCGGGATTTTGTTTTGCATTCCAAGGGTATTGCTGAGTAAACAAAAAAGCTGTTTTAGGCCCACTTCAGACGCCGTACCTCTCATGTGCCGTACCAAATACATTTTTGCTCCTAGGTCGTATTTAAGCGGCAGGCTTTGCCGTACCCTAAGATTTTGGCTTGCCTAATTGAAATCTGTCGAAAAAAACGCATTTGGACACCGTAAAACTGCCAAAAAACTACGTACTACTTGGTACGGCACATGAGAGGTACACCGTCTGAACTGAGCCTCATGCACTCAGTGTGCTATAGTGGAGGGTAAGTATTTACAAGAATGATCGCGTGTGTTGTTTTGTCCTCAAAGTATGTCTTACAAATCGCAAATAAGCGAGGATGAGACTTGTCATTTCAACATAGGTCGAGCACGCAATGCGTGCCTAAGTTTTTCTGTGTTGTTGTCTGTGCAAACAATTTTTTTCCGGCTGCCTCTTTCTGCAGACCATTTTTTTTTTGTACACGTGTGTCCAACAAGTGGTCTCGGTTGGTAATGATGATGATGACGATGATGGTGATAATAATAACAATAATAATAATAATAATAATAATAATAATAATAATAATGATAAATGTTTTATGGTTTTTGTTTTTTCCTTTTCTTTTTACTCCAAGGCTCGCAGGTTACGGTGTGCGCCCTGTTTAGCAAGTTTAGCTTTTAGCAGACAGTGGTGAATTCTGCTATTCTTATTCTCATTCTTATTATTATTATTATTATTATTATTATTATTGTTATTATTATTATTATTATTATTATTATTATGACTCTGATGGTGACTTCCGCTCAAGTTGTCGAAATGTCAGTCAATGTCACCTCAAACAGTCCTTCTCCGGACTTAACACTCACCCGGACGATCACAATTTACCGAATTATTATTATTATTATTACATTTATTTATACACAGTTAAAATTCATCAGGTAATCTTACCACAAAACTGCCTAAACCTACTTTCCATGAATGCCATGTCTTATCTCTTACCTATAAAAGTGTAATTTCATCATGGCTTCTTTTGTTTCTTAAAAATTGAAAATGTCATACGAAAGTATCCTGAGATATTAATATGTGAACGTAATTTCAAGTAATAATATAGAACTGCACCAGTGGCCTTTTTTCCCCCTGATCCTAGAGAGGATTGAGGAGCCAAATGAAACAGCCCTTGTCTACACTTGCACTTTATTTTGTAGTTTATACAACACTGGATCCAATTTGCCTTCTTCTTGCAAATTGAAAACAGGACACTGCTTGCTGTTTAAGTGATGATTTATTAAATGCCATCATCAAACCAGCCTAGGACCCTGTTGCTGAAAAGCCTGTGTGACTATTAGTGAATACATGCAACCCAAATGCTTTCAAGAGTTAGTGTTGTAATGTCTTGTTGGCAAAGTAAAAAACAGAAATTGGGATTTGGTAAATTAGCCACCAGAAAGGAAAACTGACGTGTTGGCGTTAAATTTGCTGTAATGAATGGCTAACACTCAAAATGTCAACTTTTGAATTAGTTTGTGGTGGCTAATTTACCATATCAAACCAGTTGATGAATCAAGATTTTGCAAATCATTTTCTTGCATTGTTATCTTGCATTTTAAAAAATAGAAATATATTTACTTACACAAATCAAACTACTTACTCATGACTTATATTAAATAGCTTGCCATTAACCAGTCTGCAAACTTTTTATTTTTTCCTTTTCATGTCTGCAAACAATTTATTTGGGCTTTTTTACTTTTGCAAACAATTTTTTTCAGGATTTTTCATCCCCCCCTCCAAAAAAATAATGGTCCGTCCCTAAGGCAATAGAACTGGAAGATCGTCTGTAGGGACAGTGGTTATAGGCGGAATTAACGCAGCACTGACAACAAAGTTGTTGTTAAAACGGACACTGGTATTTTCAGGTCCTACATTATATTCTTTTTTGCTTTTCTTCTTATGACAATTTTTGTGTGTGACGTTCTTTGAAAAATATTATCAAGCCCATGCCGCTGGACTTTCTAATTTCCATCGACACGAAGGTTTTAAGATGAAAGAAACTTTAAAAGTTGTTTAACAACTTCTTTAGACAAGGAATAGTGCGACTATGCGATTATGATGAAAATGCCCTAAACTCCATCGGTCACGAACACTTTCTGGGACTAAAAATACTATTTTGCCACTTACCTGATTTGTAAGAAAAGTAAAGCATAATCGAACCTTTTGATGTTGTTTTCGAAGATTGGGGAGGGAGAGGGGCGGGGGGGGGGGGAAGCGGTGGTGCAGTGGTTAGCACGTTGGACTTCAGATCTGAAGGTCGGTGGTTCGACGCCCAATCCCTGCCACTGTGCTGTTTTCTCAGACAAGAAACTTTACCCCACGTTGTTTCTCTCCACTCAGGTGTATAAATGTGTATAAATGTGTACAAATGTGTATAAATGTGTATAAATGTGTACCGGTGAACTGTCGAGTGACCTCAGACAAGAAACTTTACCCCACGTTGTTTCTCTCCACCCAGGTGTGTAATTGTGTACTGGTGACATACTGCAGGGGGGGTAACCCTGCGATGAACCAGCATCCCATCCAAGGGGGGGGGGGAGTAGCAATGCTCTCAACTGCTTCATGCTGCAGAAACCGGGATCAGCTCTGGCCTCCTTGGCCTCCTTGGCTCGTGTGCGACTTTATCTATACCTCGAAAATAGGTCACTAAATAAATTCTTTTGGTGAAATAAAAAGAAATTCGAACTTTTGGTCCTGTCGCCTGATTCTCGATGTTTTACGGAGAGCCGCTTAAAAAGGGGGACCGATCAAATGAGCGGGCTGGCTTGGTTAGCCGGGATGGTCTGACAAGACGACATGTTCAGCTGTCTTGGGAAAAGATGGCTACGTCAACGAGAATGAATCGAGATGCTGTCTTGTGTTAGAAGCTATCTTGTGAAAAGGTGCCTACATCAAGAGAATGAATCGAGTGATTTTACTTTCGCTAATCCATTATTTTGGTGTATTAATTTGAGTTTTATGTAACTTTATGGTCTGATAAACCTTTATGTGTTCTATAGAAAGAGAAATATCGACCTTTTGGTGAGCCATTTTGCTCTCCCAGTGAAGCGAAATTTTAGTGACGAGAAAGTGTTGGCCCGGCAATCGCGATTACATGGTAAATTTTTTTACCCGTCTAACCGGGATTCAGGCATCGCGATGGTGTGATTCCGGTTAGCTGGAATAATCGCGAAGTTGATTTGTAGTGTGTTTTAAGTGCCGAGATCCCGGCAAACCGAGCCAGCCCAGCTAACCGGGCCAGCCCGCCTCATGTAAAGCCAAGAAAGGTTTTTACGGTGCGCTTGCTCTCTCGATTTGGTTTGCATTAAGACAACTGAAGTAATGCATTTGGACGCAAGTCAACTTAAGACATTTACAAGTCATCAAAATCTAACAAAAGTCAGAGCAATTATTATAAACTTGAGGTGACTAAGATCAACTCGCATGTCCGTTTGAATGAGGTGTTTTAATCGAATCTGTAACATTCAAAAACTTCTACTGTAAGCATTGTATTGGCACTGTACACTGTACAGTGTAATACGTTCTTTTAACAAAGTATTTAAAAAACTTCACACAAAAATTAGAAGACAATTACCTGCCCTGGTCTGTGATGAAAGTATCCCGACGAAAAAAACCTGAAAATCGAGAAGCCATAAAATATGCAGTGAACAGAATTGAAGGATTTGAAAGGTTTAAAAGGTTTTATTTGTTACAGCTTACCTCCAAAAAGTACGCTGACTTCATCAAAAACAGATTTGCCACTTTTGAAGCTCCTCTCTTAACAGCTGAAGTGTTTGCGTCCGCCTTGGTGAAATGTTTGCGTTTATCCTTTCTCCAGTTATTTATTATTTATGTCTGCAAACAATTTTTCATCATTCTCTTCTTGCAGTAAATTACTTGAACTAAGCTACGCGGTACAGCATTAAATATTTAAAACTGAAAGTTGTTAACACCCTTTGTCATCATGCAGATGCACGGAAACAGTAACTGTTGAAACAAACAACAAAACAAACAAACTGAAACACGCAAAACTAACGAGTGTGTTACATTTAACATAATTCTATGTTATGCGTGTTTCATTAGAATCGATCTACCAGGGAATCCAAAATAAATTGTCGTGACAGTATATGAGCGTACATCGAGGTAAAGTTCAGTTCAGGGCACTTTTATTTATTTACCCCCCCCCCCCCCCATTGGTCGTAGTGAAAGAAACGAGTGGCGTCTCTTAGCCTACAGTGCCAATACAATGCTTACAGTATAATTTTTTTTTAAGTTTTCAGACTCGATGAGCACTTCATTCATGCGAGTTGAATTTAGTCACCTCAATTTTAATAATTACTCTGAAGCTAACGAGTGTGTTACATTTAACATAGTTCTATGTTATGTGTGTTTGATTCGGAATCGATTTATCAGGGAATCAAAAATAAATTGTCGTGACAGCATAGGAGCGTACATCGAGGTAAATTTCAGTTCAACGTGTATCAAGTACACCTGTTTAAAACTCACCACTTTTATTTCCCCCCCCCCCCTCCCATTAGTCGTAGTGAAAGTTAGGCTGAAAGACAGAATCTTCCTTGGTTGGCGTGTGAAACCTCAAGGATGACGTAAAACAAAGAAAAAAACAGTTGAAACAGTAGCGTGTAGCTAAACAATAGCTCACAAAGTAAACGAAACCTTGACATGTTTTTACACCGAGGTAAAGTCGAATGTCAAGCGAATTTACTCCCAAGGTATAGCTTGTTAGTATTTCGCACTTTTAAAACCTGTATTGAAAGAACACTCCTTTTCCAGCCGGAGACAACACAAAGTGAAAACGACAAATCGCTAGAAGCGACGTGAGCGTAATCACAAGCACCCGCACGCGCATCAGCAGGATAAAAGAAAACGTAGCTGTTCGTTCAATGCTTTTATATAGGTGGCATAATCATTTCTCAAATCATTAATAATTCATAAAGAGAAAACAAAGGAAATTAATACCGTGACGGTGGTTTGGATACCGCATCTTAGTTAGCATGACATTTTGCGACCTTTTGCCTTGAATTTCTCCATGAATTATAAATGGCTTGGGAAGCCTTATAAAAAACTCGAAAGAGTGTTTCATCAGGTATCCAAACACCTCAAAGTTGGTTTAAAAAAACTGGGCCCCGCCTGGTTTTTTTCAACCCACTTCTCGGTGTTTGAATATCCTGATGAAACACTCCTTCTTGTGGTTGATATATTACTTATACAAAGCATAAACAGCAAACGCAAGGAAAACAAATTTGTTCGATTCCGTTATGCTTGTTATTTTGTTGCTGTTATTCCAAACGAGCACAAGATAAGAGGTACTGACCACAAATATCAAGCTAAAAGTCTCAGTCAGGCAAATTATGAAGATTTTCGAATTTTCAGGACTTGCCAGCGATTCTCGATTTTTAGTCAGTGCCAGCTTCATATAGCCTGCAAACCTGTAGTCCATTCCCACACTTATTAATAGTTTCACTGCACTTGTACAGTGTCCTTGAACGAAACTAGTCTATTATGTTAGGTTCTCATTAATGTAAATGTGACTTTTGGCTTTTTAAAGTGTCACTTAAAATGGCTGACATAGTCTCTAGAGTGAAAGGAACATTTTTTTATGATCAAAACTTTGCGACAGTTGTGACACAGTCTTGTTAGACGTCCAATTATTGCAAAATATTGTTTGCTTTTTGAACACACCCGACGTTAATTGGGTAGGTTTAACTGTCGAAAAATGTCAATGGTGAGAGATGCTAAAGTCAGGCTTAGCAGTTTAGATGTGTGAACTGTACTACAACAAACTGTAGATCAGTCAAAATGCTACTCTTTAAGAACATGCTAAGTGCTATTGTTGAGTAAATATCACTGAACGTCGATCTACAAGTCTTAGGTTAGCCTGTTCCAAGCCTCTCAAATATTAGTGCCGACAAAAAGTAGAAAGGGAACGCGAAAATAAGACAACCATCCCTACTATCTCGACTCGAACTTGTAAAAGGCTAGCTTTTAAGTGAAAGGAACTGGTACAGTTCTTTTAATACCAGTTTATTCTTATTATAATATTGTTTGTCTTGGTGCTGATTTTGATACTTCAACGTTTTTGCAAATGGTGCTCGGTAAAGATGGCAGTAACCTCGAGGTGACTGGCCAGTGATTGTTCTTTCAATGGAATTGGACTCATTCATACGGGAACAGCGTAACAAACACTCCATCAAGGTAGAGCCCGGGAATGTGTGAAGAATGTCGCCTGGTTGTTGCTGTTGTACGGAGACAGGATAAAAATGATCGTCTGCCAACATAAAGAAAGGAACAATTATTTTCATTCAAATTTACTTCAAATATATATGAGACGAACTATTGTAAAGTTTTAACATTTGAAATGTGATACGATAATGATGATGATGATGATGATGATGATGATGATGATGATGATGATGATGATGATGATGATGATGACGACGACGACGACGATGGTTATGACGAAGTTGATGACGAAGATGAAGCTGACGATGGCGACGTCGGTGATGATCATGATGATGCTGATGATGACGATGATGATGGCAAACTATGATGCTAGGGACCTACCAGAAGCCTCCTGAAAGGTTCTGTTCTGAACAGCGATGATTTCCTCTTGACTGAGTGGTTTGTTATACACTTGGATACAACAAATGCGTCCTTTGAAATACCTCTGATCGTTGACGCCATCTTTCGCACCTATTCGCACATCATACTGAGTTGTGAGCTCCGTGATACCAGCATTCACCTAACAACCACAACATTTACAAAAATGACTTACAATCGGGATAAAATTCATATTAGAAAAGAATCACAGGGCTTTCTATTCACCTAGAAAGCGGAACTGTACTTTTGTATACCACCCTCACTTCATTGTTTTTTCTTGACCTAATCTAAATTATTTTAAAAGCATAAAAATACCCTCTGATAACACCGCTTTCCCCCTCAAACGTAGGCTCATGGGCTTGTTGTTTCGCTTGATTCCAGGCCTCCCACCTTGTTAAGATTTTTTTTTATTTTTGTTTGATGTTCTGTGAGTTATTGATAGAGCTGATATTAATAGTGTGTAATCAACAATTATATACATTTTAACGGGTTTTTTGATGCAAAACTGCTAGCCTCAACGTAAGAAACTTTCATGCTTTTGAAGACGCAATTATTTTTCAAACGAACACCTTCTTCCTTCCCTTAAGGGAGGATTACAGTTAAGAGGCCTTCACACTTCAAACTAATGTTGGCCAACTCGTGCTGGCAAACACACAATCGTCTCAAATTGGTGCGTGTGAGCGACACAGCCACATGTTGGCGCAGCCAAGTGGAATCTATTTGTTTTATACACTGTTTTCATTTATCCTGCACAAAATTGAAATTGTTTAAAAATCTTCGAGGCGATGATTTGTTTGCACAAAACTTTGCGGCTCATTACGTCATTGGTGCGTCTATATTTTAATAACAAACTCCCTTAGACCAATCAGAACGCGAGATTCACTCTTTCCATTGTATAAAAACGATTATTGCACTCATCTCGTCGTGTAGATACTCGCTCTGGTTCCCTTTGGCTATGAATTCAGTTTGAACTTGATTTTATGGATTAATTGCTAAATACTTTCTTTTTTTTTAAGTTGTAACATTTGTCTCACCTTGGACACTGCCTGTCCATTTACCCACAGTTTTGCGACGCCAGATGAAAAGTCGTATGTGATACCAACGTAGCACCACGAATTTAAAGGCATAGGGGTAGGAGAATGAAACCAGGCAGCCCAATTCGGTGAATTAGCGAAGACCATTCCAGGGCTGACTAACCAGAAGTGAAATCCCCACCCAGCTGGCAAGTAGTGAAAGATCAGCGCCTGGTACAGGTGCATTATTTGTGGCAGGTGAACCTGGGAGTCCCTATTGTGTATCTGTAAAACTGGTAGTACAAAGTGGGCGGACTATGTGTGCAAATGAACTATTTTCGGGACACGATATTCCGTTTCTAGCCTTTAAGTACACAGATGAACCAAGAAACGCACTGTTTAAAACAGACACATTCGTTTAATGTTCTCATCTGGGTGACTGGGAGGTGGGGATAGGTGGGCGGGGATTCCAGGGAAGAGGGAACGGGAAAGAGCGGGCAGTGGGAGTTACAACAAAGAAAGAGAAAAACAGAAGACAAACAACAAAGTTGGGCAAACAGCGGACTTTCAGCCAGTTCTAAGATATGCTTTAGATCATCGTTTAAGCTGTTTATTGAACTAGTATTAAGGCCGTTTGAAATTAATGTTATGTGTTTTAAGGTCATTGCCCTGTATTGCATTGCACATCCTTACTGCGCACGATTCGTGCGTCATTAACGCGCGCACGTCCAGGGAGTAATAGGTTTCCTATGAGGCCTAGCTCACCAGAGAAAAGAAAGGTCATTTACTCTTAAACAAGCATAGCGACCCATGCATCTTTTTTTCCACTTAGTTTTGGCCTACCGTTCATCCTCTTTTTGTTCAAAGAGGGGAATGACCTTAAATTTCGCTACTGTTATTTAATAAATGTCTAGTTGATAGAAAGTGTCTATCTCTTTTTGTGGTCTTTGGTTCAAGTACCAGCGCGATGCAAGTTTATAGAACTGATTTTCAAGATTTAGGTCCCGCCATTTTGTCCTCCCGAACGGAAGAATTGATTTCCCGTTTTTCTTCAAACTTAAGTGCTTCTGGTGGAAACGAACCACACCAGGTCTCTAGTTTTACCAATACCCATTTATGAGCACATATTAAAGAAATCGATTTTTCTACTTCTATCAAGAAATCGAGTTTTGGCTTGATCGCCACTGAAAGTCGCTCTTCATACTTTCCTACTGTGTATTACAATTTCATACCACTATTGATGCAAACCAAGAAAAGAATGGTGATTTAAAGCTTTCTTTGTACATGCGCACTGAGCTTCGTATTGGGCATCCATGGGTCGCTATTCAACCACTATTGAAAAACACGGCAAGCAACGGAAAGGTTAACAGCTTCTATTATTGAATATGTATGAAAACATCTGCAATATTGAGGAGCACACGATCGCAACGGTATACAAACAAACTTGTTGTTAAGGCCCTGCAACTAATGTCGCTGCAAAAATCGACGCAACCATCGTGTAAATTACTTCTTGATAGTCCCTTTCGCGCTTTTTCTTAATTAAAAAGAATGATATATATATACCTCCGTTTTCAAGAATCTGTCCTAAGTCTGTTAATTAATTTAAAACTCAGAATTACATAACTGAAATCAGGCAATGATGCAAGAAAGTATTTGGAAATTTCAGAGTCAAATTAATACTTATGAAATCGTTAACGTAAGTTTCAAACCAAAACCCGCATCACCTTGTGACTCAGTTCAGCTAGAATTTGCTTGAACGTTCATTCATTTCAATCGAATTTAAAAACTGTTGCACGCTAGTTGGTCCACGTTTTTCTTTGTTTCACTTTGGGTATGAAACCAGCGTAACAGCGAGCAGTGTTGTTTTGTTATGTTGCAGCTTGCTTTGTTATTTAGTTATTTAGCGTTGGGCGCAAAAGCAGATTCTTGCGCCTATGCTGCGTTTCCTCAATTGCAAGTCCGTTTGACCAACGCAAGAATGTTGGCATTTTCAAATTTGCGTTGCCTTGCGTTTCATTTTAGCTAGCGCTTTAACTGAATAACAGCTTAAACATAGGAGAAAACCTTGTTCGGGCTAACGGATTAAGTCAAAATGTTTCAGCTCTTGTCGCTTTTCAAGCGACTGTTTTACCAGTGCTTACAATTCCAGAAGCCACTAGAGACAAAGAATTTGCACTATTTCAATAATATTGAATAACATTCGGATATGTGCATGTAGCCTACGAGTAAATGAAGAGGCAAACTGAAGTACCCTTCAATCCAGGACTTGAAGAAACGGACAAGTGACATTGCAAACCAACACACGCCTGGAATTTGCAGCGGCCATTTGTATCTAAGTCACTTCTGAGGCCTGCGTTAAATTTACCAGGCAGCAGCTGAAGTCAGCACAAATTCACCATAAGTTCTGATTTGCCTTGAATTGGAATTCTGATTTGATATTCCCGGAGAATTCAAACCATCGTAAACCAACACAAGTTAGTTCACATGAGAGAAAGTAGCTTCCCAAGAGAAAAGTGAAGTGCATCAAACGTGTTTAAAATTGCGTTAACCTGCACCACAGCTTAGGTATACCTCGTTGAACGAGTTTTTTGTACCAAAGGATAAAATGCTTTCTTGAAAATGAAAATTTACCTGTTTTGGCCTGTGATGACACTAACATGAGAACAAAAACCTGAAAGTTGCAGAACATAAAAACGCTAGTGAACAGAACTAAACTGTTTTAAAGGCTTGAAAAACTTCCACATTTTTTCCGGCTTGCCTCCAAGAAACACACCGAAGACATCGAAAATAAATGAACCGGTTTTCTACTTTTCAGTTTCGCTTTAAAACCACCATAGACACACTGGGATCCAAAACCGTTTGGACTTTATATCTATTTATAACATAGAGGGCAAAATTACTGAATGCTAATTGGTTGAGACAGAGGGCATTTTTTTTTAATTTTCTTTCGGACGAGGGCAAAATTACTAATTCGTGATTGGCCAAGCGCCAAAATTACTCGCATTTGATTGGCCGAGCGCGAGAGCGCGCCATTTGCATTTTGTAGGCGTCTTGAAACGAAAAACGCATTTTGAGTTGTTCAAGACAAGGATCGCTTCAAAGTTTGACTTTTTACCGAGAAGGTTGGTAAAATGGTATGGAAATCGGGTGTTTGCTTGGAGAGGAATTCGAAAAGGTGAGCCTACATGTGTTACGGGAAACAGCAAATTGTTATTTGTTTTAAAACTACTGAAAACTTACAGCGACGTGGTCGATAGTTTTTCCAGCGAGAGGAAGCTTCGCAACTAAGGTGAATAAAATTTACTTAGTTAATTGAGTTATAAGTGTGTTTTGTCAATGAACTAGAACTGTATTTATCTCTTAAGATGTATATAATGGTCAGTCTTTCTTGTTCTGTGCGCTGAGCAGCAGTTAAAATGCTTGTTTGGTGAATTCTTTACGGGCGGGTACTTTTATAATTAAAACTTATTTTGATGGCCGGCTGATTGTGTTTCAACGTGTATGGAAAGTTTTCAGAAAATTTTGCCCTCTGTGTTATAAACAAGTAATCGCATCGAGTCCTCGTAGAATTAAGGATAAATTTCACTTGTATTTTCAAAGTTTTCACAAATTGCCCTCGTCGCTGCGCGACTCTGGCAATTTTGTGAAAACTTTGAAAATACGCGTGAAAATTTATCCTTAATTCTACTCGGCATCATGCGATTACATATACTTATCATATTTTACAAAGTTTTGACTTTTAACGCCATGAATTATTCAAACAGGCTAAAAAAAGAAATTTTACTCTATTTCTACTCTTTCTGTAAAACGTTTTACAACTGAAACAAAAAAAAAACATTTTCTAAAGACATTCACAGCTTTTTCCATTATAGCATGAAATACATCATAAAGGAGTCAGTGAGGAGTGTACGGAACAGAACCAAAACCAGCTGTTTCCTTTTGATGTTGTTTTACAGAAATATATTACTGCTGAGAGGTAAGTGAGGCGTGAAAAGTCAGAATAAGCTGTTGTTCACCTCGGTTATTTAATTGGTAAGGCCTCCAGAAAACTGGGGGAGTAAATACCATGTGCAGACGAACGATAGCAGACTAGTTGCCGGGAAAGACCGGCTAAGCCTACCCATTAAGTAACCTTTAAAGTACCCTTAAAGTACCCTTTAAGTACCTAGAAGTTAAAAGAACCCTTTAAGTGCCCTGGCTTCACAAGTCCGATGTGTTAAAGTGAAGGAATGGAAATCAACCGCATCAGTGGTTTACAAACAGCGTCGTTTTGCAATCGGAGCGTACTCTTTTTCGCAGGAAAATATAACTTCTTGTACCCAGGGCAAGTCTAAGGAGCCTGAGCACTGGAGAGCAGGTTCTCATCAGCTGTGACATTCGTCTATTCGAATTTTTTATTGTTTTTAAGCTTGAAAACGATGAAAAATTCCAGGGGGCAAATGCGACAGCTACAGGCGTATGCTTCAAATGAATCCAGAAGAGATATACTATATTCATGACGGTAGTCATGATAAGTCAAACAATATTTCCTTTCCCTTAATTATGCTTCTGCTTTTAATAGTGTTGATATCTCTACTAGATTATGCGCATGCTTGTGCTTCTGGTAATTAATAATTATATAACTTATGTTACCAGTCAAGTGAAAACCAATCTTAAAACAATGTGAGGGAACAAAGTCTCGGGGATTTTGCTTGCGCTTTGTCAAAACATTGCTAAAATTTTGATTAAGTGTCGTCAATCAAACACAAAATGCTCCTTTTAACACCGAGAGAAAGATACCAAGCGAATGTTAACAAGAAGAGCAGACCATAATGAATTTCAAACGACTTTTTGCAGTACACGACAACTGGCATTACTCGACTTAAGCTGGCCCAACATTTTCAAGTTGTAGTCTATTTCCATCCTGGTCATCCCTGGCCAATGACACTTGTTAACAATATCATCGCACTAGTACAGTCTCTTTCAACACAACTGGACCATTATTTTTTGGTTCTCATTAACGTAAATGTGACTTTGGCTTTTTATGTTGTAAGGTCTCATTAACAATAGCTGACATAGTCCTTAGAGTTCAAGGAAAATATATATTTTTTATGTTCAGTACTTTGCAAATGCACTAGACAATCTTGTTGAGATGTCCAGTTATTGACGTTAATTAGGCAGTTTTAACTGTCGAAAAAATGCTAATGCAGTTAATCAGCAGTTTAGATGTGCAGACTGTACTAGAACAGCATGTTGATCAAACTGCTACTGTGTGTAAATGTCACTAAACGTCTACAAGTCTTAGGTTATCCAGTACCTGGCTCTCAACTGAATGGTAGTGCCGGGAAAAAGTAGAAAGGGAACGCGAAAATAAGACACCCGGTATGCTTCCCTGCTACCTCGAACTCGTAACAGGCTAGCTTTTAGGTCAAAGGAACTGGTACAGTTCCTTTTATACCAGTTTATTCTTATTATAACATTGTTTGTCTCGGTGCTGATTTTGATACTCCAAAATTTTTGCAAACAGTGCTCGGTAAACCTGGCAGTGACCTCAAGATGACTGGCCAGTGTTTGTTCCTTCAATGGCCACAGAATTGCACTCAGTCATGCGGGAACAGCGTAACAAACACTCCATCAAGGTAGAGCCTGGGAATGTGTGAAGAATGTCGCCTGGTTTTTGTTGCACGGTGAAGACAGGTTGAAAATGGCCAAAGATGAAGCCTTCTTTGTCGTCTGCAGAGAAATGAGAAAGAGTTATCTTTGGCAACAGCGATTCAACATCGTTTTGAACTTGCTCCGGCTCAAAATCGCAACACAACCAGGAAATAAGGGTTCGGTGTAAATAGCAGATATAACTATTAAAGTTTTCGTTCACGACTGAAACTAGTTAACTTCTTAACTTCTGACTCTCAACTGAAATGACATGAATAAGTGAATAACTGTACCCACCAAGTGTGTCCCAAAAGGTTCTGTTCTTGACTGCGATTATTTCCTGTTGGCTCAGTGCTTTGTGGTACACCTGGACACAACAGATGCGTCCTGTGAAGTACCTTTGGTCAAACGCGGGATCCAAAGCTCCCAATCGCACATTATATTGGGTGAGTAGCTCTTGAATAACAGTGTTAACCTAGTAATAAAAGTGATAATATATTTCAGTTAAAACAACTGTATAAAAATAGCCAAAATTAGCTAAGTATTAAATTTAAAAGTTTGTTTGTTTTTTTCCATTACGACTAATTTTTTTTTTTCATTTTTACTCACTTCAGAGAGGGCCTGTCCATTTATCCACACTCTTGCAATGCCAGAAGAAATAGCATATGTGACACCAACGTAGTACCACATGCTTGGAGATATATATGAGTAAGGCTGGGCAGCCCAGCTGCGAGAGTTAGCAAAAACACTTCCACCGTGTGCCCAGATCCAGAGGTGCATTCCCCAAGCGTTTGGGCCGTATTGAAAAATCGGCCCTTGATCATTTTCACGATTCACCCAGGCGAGAACAGTTATCGAATGTCTCGTGTCCAAGCCTCCGGCTGGTACGAGCCTGTTGGATACCCATAAGGACCTGGTGCGAGGCGAACATCACTTGGTATTCCAGGTGGGTTTTTTTGGGGGCCGATATCACTTGTCCTGTGTCGGCCATTGAGTGGATACAAGGCAACAGGAACTGGAAGATCTGTAAGGAGAGGTGTTTAAGGCGAAATGAACGTGGCGTTTTAATAAGTAACACAGCTAATACATGTACAGTTAAAAGCAAACTTTTTAAAACAAATCGACTCTACTTTTTTCATGGTGTTCACACTTATGGATCATATAAATAGGGTCATAAAATGTTCAAAACTCGTGTGGAACAACGAGCCGCAGGGGAGTTTTTCAGCTGCCAAGTTTTCAACATTTTATGTCTTTCCCTTTGAAGCCTTGTATGAGAACACTTTGTGCTGGCTTACCTGAGCTCTGTTTACTGGGGCAAGAATGAACACCACCATGTTTGGACCACTCTGGCTTTGAGCACAAGCTCATAGCCACTTTTACTCAAAATATCAAGTTTCAATTAAGAGTACTAAACACATAATCTGGCCCAGTAAAGGTGAGGGGCACAAAAACTAAAAACGTCTAATGACAACAGAAACTATGAGCGGCAGGATATGGGGAGGAGGAGGGAAGAACTAAAGCACGTCTTAACCGCAGCTTAACCGAGACGAATGACTAAAGCATGACTCAATTGATCATTTGACTGATGCTTACATTGATAGGGTACATACCCTAATTGCATTTACATCCTCCCCAAAACCCAGGACCACTCGGACCTACAAAATTATATAACAAAAGGCGGGAAAAGACATAAATTTTCTATTCGCGAAAAATATTTTATTTATGGAATCATTTTTAGTCCATAAATGTATAGCTCATGTAAAAATAGAGCCGATCGACTTGTTTTTTTTTTCACGATAACAAAGAATACTGCAAACAAACCAAGCTTTTAACTTAAGGGTTTTTAAGAAAACATGCGCTGAATGAAAACCACAACTCAGCATAAATTTAATACTGGACGAAATAAAGCAAACATTTTGCAGGAATTTCTTTCTATGCTTTGACTTGCAAATTAAAATTCACAAGACTCTGAATTGCTGCTTGAAACAGAACTAAACCAGACCACTCGTTAAAGGTTTTATCCAACACTTCAGTGAATCTACCGCATTCAAAATACGCGCAGCAAGCTTGTTTAATCTTGAATCTTGAATGAGAAAATGATCTTGAATGAGAAAATGATCTTCTATTAAGTTTCTGTTAAACTAACTTTCTTCCATTCGAAGAAGTGCTCAAATCCAGTGACTTACTTCTCTGGGAAGTGGAAATCCACTTCCATCTGTTTCCTCCATGGCAACAGTCGACTACCACACTAAATAATCTCTCCCTTTTGTCCCGCAGTTGATATTAAGCAAGTTCAGTCGATTTAAAGGTTAATTACATGGTTAAACGATTGTATCATTAAACATTTCCAGAACTGCTATCGTTTGAACATAAAATTTAGAGAACCAGAAGCAAACTTAGAGACTACTCGCAGTCTACAAGACGGAATTTGCTTATTTTACTCTTTAGTAAGGTCTCGTCGACAATAACCAAGAACCAATCAAACCGCGAAAATCACTCATTCATTGAAAGAACGTTTTTCAGATGTTTTATTTTGAGAGACTTGTCTCATGTTTTGTTTGGTTTTTGTTTGTGTGGTTTTAGGCGAGAACCGCAAAAAAAAAATTAACAAAACGCTTAAAAGACTAAGCTGCGGGGTCGAAGGAAAGCGTTTCAAGTCATTTGCATATGGGGCGCATGCCTTACATACAGGAGAAACTATTGAAACCATGAACAAAACTCCCTATGTGGAAAAGGCCTCGTACTATGAATGTGCAATCTGCAGCATATTAATTACAAACTCAATTAAATTAGTGTGAAGAATTGTTGATTCCATTCAAACTGCATGAGTTCTAGGGTATTTTCCGTCTTTTAATTAAGTTGAAAGTGTTTACAATCACACAGACATTGAAACATCTGAAATATTCAAAAATTTCGAACGTGCATAACACCTTAACAACAGTTTTTAAACTGTTAAAATGCTCTGTTCCACCTTAATTTTCACACTTCATTTCGACACATCTTACGATTGCATATCTATAAATGTCAAACTGGCGTATTATGTCCTTAAATCCAGAGCAAATTACATTGCATGGATGCAGGAATATTTTTTCCTCTCTTTTTTTTTTGCTTTGACATATGCAATCGAAGCTAAAAAAAATCTGTGTAGAACTTTTGGTTGGTTTGCATGAAGACAACTGAAAAACGCAAGTTTACCAAAGGTTGACTTGAGATTTTGCCGGATTGTATGCAAATCAACTAAAATTCCTTACGAGTCATCACAATCTAACGACAGGCAGAGCAAGTGTTTAAACAGGGCGTTAATCGAGCTTGTTATACGCAAAAAGTTTGACCATAAGCATTGAATTAGCATTGTAGGCTAATAGCTACGTTCTTTTAACAAAGTATCAAAAACTATAAAGCAATTACCTGCTCTGGTCTGTGATGAGAGTATCACGAGGAAAAAACCCTGAAATTTCACAAGGCATAAAATATAAAGTAAACAGAAGAGAACGATATGAAAAGCTTCGAAAGCTCTTGCAATTGTTACAGCTTACCGCAAAGAAGCACACTGGCTTCATCCAAAATAGTTATATCACTTTTAAAGCTTGTTTCTCAACAGATCAGATGAAAAGTTTGCGTCCGCCTTGGTGTAATGTCTGTGTTTCTCCTTTCTCTAGTTATTTATTATTTATGTGCAAAACAATTTTTTTATTATTCTGTTCTTGCAGTAAATTACTTGAACTAAAGCTACGCGGTACAGCATTAAATATTAAAAAGAAATTTTAATACCCTCTGTCATCATGCAGATGTACGGAAACAGTTGAAACAAACAACAAAACAAACAAACACACAAAACTAACGAGTGTGTTACGTTGAACATAATTCTATGTTACGCGTGTTTGATTAGAATTGAACTATCAGGGAATCCGAAATGAATTGTTGTGACACCATATGAGCGTACATCGAGGTAAACAAACCTGCTTAAAACTTACAACTTTTATTTTCCAAATGAAAAGTAAAGCGGAAAGTCAGGCTCTACCTCTGGTCGGTAAAAACTTGTGAAACTCTCGGATGACGTAAAACAAAGGAAAAAACAGTTGAAACAATAGCGTATAGCTAAACAATAGCTTACAAAATAAAGGAAACCTTGACAGTACCTTGACATGTTTTTACACCGAGGTAAACTCGAAAGTCACGGCAATTTACTCCCAAAGTAGAGATTGTCAGTATTTTTGAACCTGTATTGAAAGAACACTTCTTTGCCAGCCAGCGACAACAGCACAAACAACAAATCGCTCGTAGCGACTTGAGCATAAGCACATTAGCACAAGCCCCTCTGTTTGTTAAATGCTTGTGCCATTGTGATGTACAATGATAAGAAGTAAGCGCAAGGAAAGAAATTTGTTCGTTTCCCTTATGCATATGCTTATGTTGCTTTTATTCTATAATGAGGATAACATAAGAGATCCTGACTGAAAATGTCGCGCTAAAAGGGTTTTTCTAGGTAAGATGAACGTTTATTCGTTTGTCTCACGATGGAATCGCTTCGAGTTGTTGATCGCGACGTTTTGACTGCAATACTGCTAGTCTTCATCAGGCGATGAGGTCAACTGTTTACGTGTCGCTATTTGTAGCATGATGGTTCACTGCTATTGGTGCATTTCGATCCTCATTATTATTCCGACTATTAGATGTTGTTCCCTCACAGGTCCGGTTTTTGTAGTTGGTCGGCTGTTGTGCTTTCTGATCGTAGGTATACAAGCTTCTGGAATTTCGATTCCGCTATCTCTATTGATGTTATTAGGATGAAGTCTTATATGGATAGCCTCTTTGACCCTACGTGTGTACCAGTGAGGGTCACGATCAATAAATTTAACTTCTTTCCAAATAGGAAGATGCCCCGTTTCGTTAGCGTGTTCCGAAACTGCGGAGGTTTGTGTACGACCAAGCCGTATATCTCTGTCATGTTCTTTTATCCTGTCTTGCATCGCTCTCCCTGTTTCCCCGATGTATACTTTGCCGCACTCACATGGAATTTTATAGACGACACCGTCTTGTTTAGTTGGTTCAAGGGTGTCTTTCGGCCGCACTAAGTGAGACCTAAGAGTTGTGTCTGATTTGAAGACGGTGCGTACGCCTTGTTGTTGTAGGCATCGGCGAAGAACCTCTGATACACCTTTTATGTAGGGTAGAACCGCAGTAGATTTATATTCCTGCATAGGTTCATAGGTTCTTCTCACACTGACCAATACCTAGCCTATGATTCACACCATCCTCAGTCAGTGAAACGTGGTATTGTTAAGTGTATATACGACCGAGCCAAACACCTCACATCTAAACCATCAGCTATCTCTAAAGAAAAGAAACATTTATCATCGGTACTTGTTTCGAACGGATACCCTTCTTCGTTTGTACGAAAGCTCACAAAGACAACAAGATCAACAACCAACAAAGAACCTACGCGGGAATTTAAATCTACTGCGGTTCTACCCTACATAAAAGGTATATCAGAGGTTCTTCGCCGCTGCCTACAACAACAAGGCGTACGCACCGTCTTCAAATCAGACACAACTCTTAGGTCTCACTTAGTGCGACCGAAAGACACCCTTGAACCAACTAAACAAGACGGTGTCGTCTATAAAATTCCATGTGAGTGCGGCAAAGTATACATCGGGGAAACAGGGAGAGCGATGCAAGACAGGATAAAAGAACATGACAGAGATATACGGCTTGGTCGTACACAAACCTCCGCAGTTTCGGAACACGCTAACGAAACGGGGCATCTTCCTATTTGGAAAGAAGTTAAATTTATTGATCGTGGCCCTCACTGGTACACACGTAGGGTCAAAGAGGCTATCCATATAAGACTTCATCCTAATAACATCAATAGAGATAGCAGAATCGAAATTCCAGAAGCTTGGATACCTACGATCAGAAAGCACAACAGCCGACCAACTACAAAAACGGACCTGTGAGGGAACAACATCTAATAGTTGGAATAATAATGAGGATCGAAATGCACCAACAGCAGTGAACCATCATGCTACAAATAGCGACACGTAAACAATTGACCTCATCGCCTGATGAAGACTAGCAGTATTGCAGTCGAAACGTCGCGATCAACAACTCAAAGCGATTCCATCGTGAGACAAACGAATAAACGTTCATCTTACCTATCTTACACCACGGTGAACAATAAACACAACTTTAATGACAGGGTTTTTCTAGTTTTCAGTATTTTCGAATTTTCAGGCCTTGCCAGCCAGTCCCGATGTTTAGCGTCGGTCCCAGGCTCAAATAGCACAGGTACATACCTCTCCTGAGCCTCATAAGAAGCCAAACAGTATTTTGCTTCCCCTTAAAACATTTTTTGTTTGTTCTCGTTTGTAGCGTTGATGTCCTCACTGGTTTATGCGCATGCTTGTGCTTATAGTTGTGATGGCTTATGTCCCCACTTGTGAAAACCAACCTTAAAACAACCCTAAAACAACCTTGAAAGCACTATGTCCCGGCGATTTTGCCGATGGTATCAATATTTGGCAAAAAATAGTGACCCCCTTGGTCTCAAGCGGTAATGGGGGAGTCTGCTCTTGGAAGTTAAATATGTGAAATATCGCATACAGAATATATTATTTGAGGACTATTAAACCTTCCAACAGTCAGTGATTGCAGACAGTGATTGCAGAACACTGTATACTTATTATTACTTTCGATACTTTTGAACCGTAAATTTTTTTCAATTTAGATGTTTGGACGTATTAGAATGACTTCCACATCAAAATGCTATATTACTGTGTAAATGTCACTTAGTCTGTAAACATTTGGTGATCTTGAAAGGAGGTATATACCGTTTCTTCTTAGACCAGTTTATTCTTATTATAGTACTGATTTTCTTGGCGTTGATTTTTGTGGTCCAAACTCTTCTTTAATAGTGCTCGGTAAAGCTCGCAGTAACCTCGAGATGACTGGTCAGTGTTTGTTCCTTCAATGGCCACGGAATTGCACTCAGTCATACGGGAACAGCGTAACAAACACTCCATCACGGTAGAGCCCGGGAATGCGTGAAGAATGTCGCCTTGTTGTTGCTGCTGCTGTATGGGGACAGGATAAAAATGATCGTCTGCCAACAGAAAGAAAGGGACAATGATTTTCATTCAAATTCAATTCGAATATGAGACGAACGATTGTAAATCTTTGTCATGTGTAAACTACAGGAACATCGTTGCATAGGTTTTTAAGTGAAATTTTCTTCCGTTAAATATAGTTAATGAGCTGTACGTTATGAGGATGATGATGGTGATGATGACCTTGTTGCTGCTGCTGCTGCTGGTGATGATGATGATGATGAGGATGATGATGATGATGATGATGATGATGATGAGGAGGAGGAGGAGGAGAATGATGATGATGATGATGATGATGATGCTGCTGCTGCTGCTGATGATGATGATGATGATGATGATGAACAGGACGGTGATCATAGTGATATTATTGCGCGTCAGCACTTGATTTATTTAAAGAGGAGGCCTCCCTCGTATAAGCCTGGTGGTTTCTGGAGCTCTCCTCGCCACTCTACTTTAATATCCTTAAAAACACAGCAATTTGAGAACAAGTAATGAGTAATCTCTAATTAATCCTTAAGTGGTTTTTCCTTTTTTCCTTTCTATCACTCTTGTAATTTCTTTGTGTGTGTGTGTGTGTGGCAAAGCTGAATAAATAAATGAATAAATAAATAAATAAATATATATATATATATATGTATATATATATATATATATATATATATATATATATATATATATATATATATATATATATATATATATGGCTTCAGGTGAGTTCCACACTGATAAATCCAGAATAGTGCTCAACAATGATGGAGCGGTAATAACAATGTTTATCTACTCAATATCGTTTCATATGGACTTTAATACAGGTCTGTTTCGTAGACCAACAAAGGGTTGGTCCACTCATCAGTTAAATTCCATATACACTGTCGCATCGCTAGGGTTTATATACATCAGTAGTATGATCGTTACAAAATTCAAACTTAAAGAACAATAATAATGTACATTTGTAAGCTTATGATTGGTCCTTGAGGACGCGATTGAATTTAAGGAGAAACTTTCGCTTGTGCCTGCAAGTTGATACAAGCTCATTACGTTTGTTAAGCGTTGCCATGTCCGGTTTATATAAAATATAGAATTTCTCGGTATTACATAGGTTACATCGTTTGGTAAGATTGGTATAAGATTTGGCCTTGGCTAGGATTTTCCAGGAGATTGTGAAGTAGTCTTTCTTTTGATCTTTTAGCTGACATAGATGTTTGCTTAGTTCGGTATCATTTTTTTTATTCTCGTGTTTGAATGACATTTGGTGATTTCGCCATCTCGTTTTGAACTCCGTGGCGGTGAGGCCGACGTATGTTTCTGTGCTTTCAGCCGTGGTGATTGTGGCTTGGTACACTACTTCCTTGACTAAGCATTCTCCTTTCAAAGGACATTTGTTTGGCTCTCTGCAGTTGCAGGGTTTAGGAGGTGTTTTTTCTTCAGGTGGTGTGTTCTGTCTTAGAATGGTTTTGTTGTGTCCATCGATGATCTGTTTTATGTTAGGTGAACAACTGTAACTCAGCTTAAGATTATTTTTGTTAAAAAGTGTTCTTAATTTATGGTTAGGTGGGAAGCAGTTCTCGATCAAATTTAGAAATTCTCTTCCTATGTTAGTTTGCACATTTTTACTAAATGGTGGGTTGAACCATATTATGTTCCTGTGCCTCTTTCTCTTGTTGGTGGCTGATTCTGGTGACTGCTGTTGTGGTGGGGTGAATTTGAGGGTGTATGAATAACCGCTTTTCTGCAATGCTTCTTGGTAGGGTGCTGCTGCTTCTTTGAAGGTTTCCTCGTCTGATGAGATTTCAGATAATCTTTTGTTAATTGCCTCAGGGATGTTCTTTATTATACATGGGGGATGGTTAGATTTGCTGTGGACATAGAGCGGAGTGGTTGTTGGCTTCGAATAAGGCTTGTACTTCTCAGTGGTTAAGTCTAGTGTTACGTCAAGGAAATTTACGACCTTTTTGTTGGCTTCAATAGTGATGCGTAGGTTGTTTTTGGCGAACACTTTGCAGATTTCTTTTTTAATTTTTTCGATTTTTTGTGGGGTTTGGTCCAGGACTGCTAAGCCGTCATCTCTGTAAAGCCCAATTTCCATGTCGTAAGGGATTTCTTTGAGTTGCGAGAGGATGTAGTTTCCGACTAATTCGCATGTTTCTGCTCCGTCATAACTTCCCATGGTAACGTCGAAGAGCGTGTCGGTGTTTCTCTTTTGCCAAGGGTTTCCGTTGTTGAAAAGAAGGGATTGTTTAGCTTGTAGGATTATGTGACGATCATCATCGGAAATGGTCACATAATTGGCTGCGAAGTCAAGGGCACGTTCAAGTAGTGTCTCTGATATGGAAGGGTAGAATTCCACTACATCGAAAGTTATGAAAGCGCACCTGTTTTTGTTAGGCAAATTTTTGAACCATTGTAGCACCGAGGAGGTGTTTTTCCACTGGTTTGCTTTCGTGACGTTCAGCAGTTTCTTGTTGATGTTGTCAAGGATTTGTTTGCTAATCTTTCCTATCTCCTGTTTTGACGGGTTAATTAATCTGCACGTGGGTTTACTTTCGAAATTGTCCTTATGGTCTTTTAAGGTGATAAAAGCCTCTTTTGTGGCAGTCGTCTCAATACGGTCGTCAATACGGAGTTTCTCAGTGATTGTTTTCGCTTTGTCGTCAATTTTCTTAAGTTGGTTGTTCTCTGCCTTTTTGTAGGTTTTTGTGATGTTGTCATGCAGGAGCTGTTTGTACCTTGTGGTTTCCAATTTGTAGAAGTTCGTGGATTTGTCGGCCTTTACAAATAGGCGGTTGTCACTTTTAATTGATTTGATGTCTTCATTGAGATCTTTTTGAAACTGACACTCGATATTCTTGAATTTGACCTTTTGGATAATCTTCGTCATGCCATCCTCGAACTCCTTTAACTCCTCAATGACCGGGGGGTTGTTTCTTGTTTTGAAGCCAAAATTTTCTTTCTCTGATTGTTGGCTAGGGTTCAAAAAGTGGTAAGCTTTCCATCTCATTCTGCATAGGAACTGCTCGGTCTTGTCAATAAGCTGCTTGATGTATTCTTTCTTCGATACGACAGGGATGTTCTTAGTTGAGTAGTTGAACGATATACGTTCCATGTTTGGCTGTTCAGTAGCACAGTGCTCGACAATTCAGGAGCTTGATATGACTTCAGGTGAGTTCCACACTGATAAATCCAGAATAGTGCTCAAGGACCAATCATAAGCTTACAAATGTACATTATTATTGTTCTTTAAGTTTGAATTTTGTAACGATCATACTACTGATGTATATAAACCCTAGCGATGCGACAGTGTATATGGAATTTAACTGATGAGTGGACCAACCCTTTGTTGGTCTACGAAACAGACCTGTATTTAAGTCCATATGAAACGATATTGAGTAGATAAACATTGTTATATATATATATATATATATATATATATATATATATATATATATATATATATATATATATATATATATATATATATAACTCGTTGAAGGAAAGCGAGGACGGACAACTTCTGACGATTAAAAAGTTAAAAAATTTAATAAAAAATAAAAACGTTTCGGTCTTAGACCTTCATCAGTTACATGAAAAATTAAACTTAACAAATCTACCTAAATAAGATTACAGAACAAAACAAGACGCAAAATACAATTCAACGCTATGAGTTACGTAACCGGCGTGATTATAACAATACTAAAACGAGGATAAGTGACGCTAACATTCAAATATAAAAACAATGTAGTACAACGATTATATAACGAAAAAAGGAAAAAAGGAAAAAAGGAAAAATGTTAGCGTCACTTATCCTCGTTTTAGTATTGTTATAATCACGCCGGTTACGTAACTCATAGCGTTGAATTGTATTTTGCGTCTTGTTTTGTTCTGTAATCTTATTTAGGTAGATTTGTTAAGTTTAATTTTTCATGTAACTGATGAAGGTCTAAGACCGAAACGTTTTTATTTTTTATTAAATTTTTTAACTTTTTAATCGTCAGAAGTTGTCCGTCCTCGCTTTCCTTCAACGAGTTTTAATTCCATGCAGTGAGGCTTGGACTGTGAATCTTTGATCCTCCTGACGCAGTGGCATTCTTTGTTGGCCTGAGGCAACCATTAACTGTTTTTATATATATATATATATATATATATATATATATATATATATATATATATATATATATATATATATATATATAGATAAATAAATAATTGGCGAAGACGACGATGAACCTTTAGTCTTACCAAGTGTCTCCGGAAAGGTTCTGTTCTGAACTGCGATGATTTCCTCTTGACTGAGTGGTTTGTTATACACCTGGATACAACAAATGCGTCCTTTGAAATACCTCTGATCGTTGGCGTCATCTTTCGCACCTATTCGCACATCATACTGAGTTGGGAGCTCTGGAATACTAGCATTCACCTAACAACCGCAACAATTAGAAAAAAGGCTTAAAATCTGAACAAAATTCACATTCGAAAAGGATCACGGGCCTTTTCACAGGCCTTTCCGCCCTTTCCACTCACCTAGAAAGCGAAACTGTACATATATTATTCCACCCTCACTTCATTGTTTTCTCTTGACCTGATCTAAATTTTCCTCTGATAACCCACCGACAACATCGCTTTTCCCTTCAAACGTAGGCTCACGGGCGTGTTGTTGCGCTTATTTCCAGGCCTCCCACTTAATAGACCTTTGTCACGGCCATGTTGAGTCCCAGAGAATAAAAAAAAATTGTTTTTGCACGTCTAAACTCGTTCTCAAGTTTTTCACTGCTCTCCACTGCTAGGCTAGATATGGAAAATGTTTTGTTTTTATGCTAATGGTAGCAGCGTGCAAAAGGTCTATTAAGATTTTACATTTTTGTTAGGCTCTGTGAGTTATTGATAGGCTGGTATTAATTTGGTTATTGTGTAATCGACAACTGTGCTCATTTTTAATGGATTTTTCGCTGAATGCAAAACTGCTAGCCACAACGTAAGAAAAACTAAACTTTCGTGCTTTTTAAGTCGCAATGATTTCTCAAAAGAACACCTCCTTCCTTCGCTTAGGGGAGAATTACACTTTAGATGCTGTGTTTTTTCCAATAACTTAGTCATTTTTTATGGTTATCTCCTTGAGCTTTCATTCGATTAAAAATGGCATCAAAGGTTTGTAGTGCGAGCTCTAATACATCTGTGAGAATTCTTTTTCACGATTTTTAAAAAGGAAGTAAAGATGAAAGAGAGGGGTGGTTAGGGGTGGTTAATGGCTTTGAAGAAAATTGAAAATGATTAAGAATGAAAGGTGAGTACAACATAAAATTGAAAGGTAATAAGTAATAGATGGACACCAAGGGGTGTATACAAAGTTTTAGCTCTCTTTTATTTCTTCCTTAAACCATATCATATTTCCTCAAAAAATGACTGTAACCCCCCCTTAAGATTTTCCCAGTATAATTTGATTTATTATTGTTTTATTATTAGCTTTCATGCTTTCATTTAGCTGCTATTGTTGTTATTATAATAAACAAGTGCTTAACGCAGTGATGATTTCCGTGGGCAAAACTTTGCGGCTCATTACGTCATCTGTGCGTCTGTACTTTAATCACAAGCCTCCTTAGACCAATCAAAACGCGCGTTTCACTCTTTCCATTGTGTGAAAACGATAACTACACTCATCTCGTCGTGTATAAACTCGCTCTGGTTTTCTTTGGCCATGAGTCCAGCTTGGACTTAATCTTTTGGATTAATTGCTAAATGCTTTCATTTCTTAAGTTGTAACATTTGTCTCACCTCGGACACTCTCTGTCCATTTACCCACCCTTTTGCAATGCCAGATGAAAAGTCGTATGTGATACCAACGTAGCACCACGAATTTAAAGGTATAGGAGTAGGAGACAGAAGCCAGACAGCCCAGTTCGGTGAACTAGCGAAGACAACTCCAGTTTGGACTAACCAGAAGTGAAATCCCCACCCAGTTGGCAAGTAGTGAAAGATCGGTCCTTTTTCATTTTCACGGTTGACCCAAGCTAGAACTGTTATCGAATGTCTCGTGTCCAGGCTTCCGTTATTGGGTATCTCAATGTAACTGGTAAAGCTGCCTGAGAACTGGTACGAGCCTTGTGGATGTCCGTTAGGGCCTGGTGCGAGGTGAACATCGCTTTGTATTCCAGGCGGGTTTTTGTTGGGGCCGATATCACTTGTCCCGTGTCGGCCATTGAGTGGATACAAGGCAACAGGAACTGGAAGATGTTCTAGAAGGAGGGGTGACAATAGCATAATAATAGCTTTGTATTGCTTTCAATTGTTTTCCAGTTTTGTGCTATTGGTAACATAGTTTTTTGCGTGAGGCGCAGTATTTGTGCAAGGTGAACTTGGGAGTCCCTATTGTGTATCTGTAAAAAGGCAGCACAAAGTGGCCTGACTACTGATGCATATGTGTGCAAATGAACTATTTTCGGGACACGATATTCCGTTTCTAGCCTTTATATATTTATATAGACGAACCAAGAAACGCACTGTTTAAAACAGACACAGTCGTGTAATGTTACCATCCAGGTGACTGGGAGGTGGGGGATAGATGGGCTAGGGTGCGGGAGAAAAGAGGGCGGGAAAAGAAAGGGCGGGAAGTGGGAGTAATAAAAAAAAAATAGAAAAGCAGAAGACAAACAACAAAGCTGGACAAACAACAGACTTTTAGCAAGTTCTCAAGGTATGTTTTAGATCATTGTTTTAGCTGTCTATTGAACTAGTATTGAGGCCATTTAGAGTAAATTTCGCTACTGCTGTTTAATAAAAGTCTGGTTGATGAAAAAAAGAAACGGGTTTTTGCTTGATCATTGCTTAAAATTGCTGTTAATCCTTTCCTACAGTGTGTTACAATTTCATACCGTTCTTGATGCACACCAAGAAAAGAATGTTGATCTAAAAACGTTCTTTGCACATACGCACTGAGCATCGTAATGGATACCCTTGGGTCGCTATTCAACCACATTTGAAAAACACGGCAAGCAACGGAAACCCTATTGAAGTTAACAGCTTTCTATTATTGAACATGTATGAAAACATCTGCAGTATTGGGGAACAAACGATCGCAACGGTATACAAACAGACCTGTTGTTAAGGCCCTGCGTCAAATTTCACTGAAAAAAATCGACGCCACCATCGTGTAAATCACTTCTTGATGGTCCGTTTTGCGGTGTTTTTTTTTTTCATTAAAAAAATGATATATTCCTCCGTTTTCAAGATTGTTACAAGTCTGTTAATTAATTCAAACCTCCAAATTACATAACTGGAAGAGAGGCAATCATACGAGAAAGTATTTGGAAATTTTAGAGTCGAATTAATAGTCAAAATCGCACGATCGTCGACGTAAGTTTCAAGCCTGCATCAACTTAACTTGTGACTCAGTTTAGCTAGAATTTGCTTGCAACGTTCATTCATTTTAATCGAATTTAAAAACTGTTGCACGCTAGTTGGTCTACAGTTTTCTTTGTTTCACTTTAATTTGGGTATGAAACCAGCGCAACAGCGGGCAGTGTTGTGTCAATATTGTTTTGTTATGGAGCGTCAGGCGCAAAAGCAGATTCATGCGCCTAAGTCGCATTTTCCGCAAGTCCGATTTCAAATGCAAGAATGTTGGCACTTCAAAGTTACGTTGCCTTAATAATAATAACCTTTATTGAGGAAACTTTTTCACTTACGTGTGGTTTTCGAAAAGGACCTCAAAGATTAATACTAAAAACTAAAATATCTACATTGAATAATAAAAATAAGAGGACTTGGCCTTGCCGCGTTTCATTTTAAATAGTGCCTTAAAAATGGCAGCTGATTAACGTTGCTTATACATACGTAAAAACCTTGTTCAGGACAAGGGATTGAGTCAAAATGTTTCAGCTTTTGTCGCTTTTCAAGGGACTGTTTCAATGGTACTTACAATTCCAGCAGCCACAAATGACAAAGAATTCGCATTATTTAAATAATATTGAATAACGTTCGGATATGTGTAGCCTACGACTAAATGAAGAGGCAAACTAAAGTAAACCAAGACTTGAAGAAACGGACAAGTGACATTGCAAACCAAAGTACACTTCAAACCAAGACTTGAAGAAACGGACAAGTGACATTGCAAACCAACACATGCGTGGAATTTGGAGTGGCTATTTGTATCTAATTCACTTCTGAGGCCTGCGTTAAATTTAAAGCAGCTGAAGTCAGCACAAATTCACCATAAGTTCTGATTTGCCTTGAATTGAGATTCTGATTTGATACTCAGGAGAATTCAAACCATTGTTAACCAATACAAGTTTGTTCAAATAGATGAAAGTGGCTTCTCAAGAGAAAAGTGAACTTCACCAAACATTTTCAAAATTGCGTCAACCTGCACCACAGCCCAAGTATACCAGTTGAACGAGTTTTTTGTACCAAAGGATAAAATACTTTCTTGAAAATGAAAACACTTTACCTGTTTTAGCCTGTGATGACACTAACATGAGAACAAAAACCTGAAAGTTACAGAACATAAAAAAGCTAGTGAACAGAACTAAACTGTTTTAAAGGCTTCATTTTTCCACATTTTTCCCGGCTTACCTTCAAGAAACACGCGGAATACATCGAAAATAAATGAACCGGTTTTCCACTTTTCAGTTTCGCTTTAAAACCACCATACATCCACCGAGATCCAAACCCTTTGGAATTGATATCTATTTATCATTTTTTTTACAAAGTTTTGACTTGACGCCATGAATTATTCAAAAAGGCTAAAAAGAGAAAGTTTACTCTATTACTACCTTTTGTGTAAAACTTTTCACAAAAAAAAGAAAACATTTTCTAAAGACATTCACAGTTTCTTCCATTGTAGCATGAAATACAACATAAAGGAGTCAGTGAGGTGTGTACTGAACAGAACCAAAACCAGCTGTTTCCTTTTGATATTGTTTTACTGAAATTTATTACTAGGTATATGTCAAACCTAGACTTGCCCCCAAGTCACTCGTTGCGCTTGTTAGAACGTGTACGGTCTGAGCGCGTGAATCAAAATGGCGGCTGGCAATTCATTTGCATTGCATCGCGCACAACACACGTTCATATACCGTGCGCTCTTTCACAATCGTAATATATTTTCACTAGGGCCATCCGCAAACAATGTCTTAGACTAGATAAAATGTGAGAGACTCAGTGCGAGGTGGTCAGAAGCAGAGAGCTTCTGGTGAAGTTCTGGTTCATCGCTGCGAGAGGGCGGTTGGGGCGCGAAAAGAAGCAATTGTACTGAACACCGAAGAGACAAAATGAACTGTTGTGAAAACATGTTTTTGCAAGTACTTTATTTTTGAAGGAAATATTTCTTCTACAATATACACCCCCAGTTTTCTGGTCAGGCCTCCAGAAAACTGGGGGAGTAAATACCATGCGCACAAGAACGATAGCAGACAGTTATCAGGAAAAATAACAGCTGAAACTACGCTTTAAGTAACCTTTAAAGTACCCTTTAAGCACCCCTTTAAGTAACTAGTAGTTTTAAAAAAGCACCCCTTAAGTAACCTGGCTCCGCAGTGTGAAAGTGAGGAAATGGAAATCAACCTCATCAGTGTTTTAAAAACATGCTATGAACTTGCTTTTTTTCGCAGAAAAAATAACCTCTGGTACCCCGGGGAAAGTCTGTGGAGCCTGAGTACTGGAGAGCAGACTAATTTTTATTAAAACACTGTTTGTCGTCACGTTCGCGTTGACTTTTATGCTCTAAACTCTCCGTAAATGGAGCTCGGTAAAGATAGCAGTAACCTCGAGATGACTGGCCAGTATTTATTCCTTCAACAGCCACGGAATTGCACTCATTCATACGGGAACAGCATAACAAACACTCCATTGCAGTAGAGCGTGGGAATGCTTTAAGAAGGTCGGCCTTACTCTGTTGTAATACGGGAAAAACAGGATGAAAGTGACCAAAGATAAAGCTTCCACCATCATCTGAAAAAATAAATAAAGAACAGTGACTGTTTCTGTAAACGTTATACGCAGTCCTTTAAAAATAACAACGTATATTAGCTAAGGAATAGCTCGCAGCTGTTGCCGCAATTTTGAAAATGGAGCATGTTTCACGTGAACAGAGGTATTCAATAAAGAAAAATGTCCCAAGCCTTGGGTCACATTCCAGTTTTTTCTTTTAATTTATTACAGATTGGTACTCTATTATTAATTTCTTGCATTACATCCTATAAATGTTTGCAATGTCTCAAACCCAAAGGGGTGTTTTGCTGTAGGTCTCCTTAAATAAAGAGAAAGATGTCGTAAATGAATTTTTTATCCTGATTGCGGCGTTGAGTAAATAGCCCACGTTTAATTTGTCAATTTTACATGACTTCGTGGCTTTCTGAAAAAAAAAAAAGCTTCAGCAGATTTGTTAAAGTTCGATTGCATCCTTCACAAAAGAATACTGGAGTATACAAAGCCATTGAAACAAGATTAAAGATGGAAGTTTCAGTTCAGAAAGGTTTTACGTCAGACTGGAATTTGGATCCAGTCAAAGCTCTTTGAGCGGTAACTCTCCAACCAGACAGCCCTACTTGAAGCCTTATTGACAAAATCCTATTTAAACTCACATAAAATCTCTATTTTCACTTATTCCTGAAAGCGGCCAACTGCAGTTGCGGTCACTTAACCTGAGTCTTAGGCTTGGATAAATTCTGCCGGCAGAATTTCGAGCAGAATAAGCGATTTTTGAGGCGAGCATTCTGCCGGCAGAATAAAGCATTTTCGAGCAGAATTTGAGCAGAATAACGGCAAATCAGTGACACTAATGATATGCATAACAGTTGTAAGAGAAAAGAAAACTAAATAAATACAAAAAATACAAAAATTATTACACAGTTTTCATGCATTTGTTTCCTTTTTGTAAGATGTTAATAAAAAAAATCACTGTTTCGTCTAATATTAATGATATAAAATGAGATGAATTAAAATTTTGCTCTGCATAATGAAACTCTAATTAGTATTTAGGGCTAAGCCCAGGCTCCCTTCCATCTTTGTAAAAATATGTAAGGCCCGAAGGGCCAAAAATGTTTCGGGTACCGAGCAGAATTCGAGCAGAATAAGGGTGTCCGAGCAGAATTTCGAGCAGATTAAGCGATTTTTACGAGCACTGCCAGCAGACAGAACAAGCCATTTTACTAGCAGAATTTATCCAAGCCTACTGCTTCTCGAAGGTGTCCGCTTATGGGGTTTCCCGCGTGAGCTCAACAAACCTCGATTCCCGGAGCCCTGGGATCGAGGTTGAATTCAATACAAGCATCGCCTACCCATACTCTACCTGTTTCAGTAGATGCAGATCCACCTGTCTTAAAGGTTCTGTTCTGGACTGCGACTATTTCCTGTTGGCTCAGTGATTTGTTGTACACTTGAAGACAACAAATACGCCCTTTGAAGTACCTCTTGTCGTTGGCGTCGGCTTTAGCACCCATTCGCACATCAAACTGTGTGCTTTGCTCTTCACTTCCAAATATCGTCTGAGCAACTTCCTCTCCATTTACCCACAGCTTAACGACGCCCGATGAAAAGTCATAAGTAGTACCTACATAGTGCCACGTTTTGGAAAGTTCTGATGAAGTAACGTAGAAAAGGAATTGGTTGTCACGGGTCATTGGTCTGGAAAATAACCCTCCGTTTACAAACCAAAAGTGAAATCCCCAGCTATTAGTCCCGTAGTTCACGATTGGGCCATCACTGTTTTCACGGTTCACCCAAGCGAGGAGTGTCATCGAATACCTAGTGTCCAGGCCTCCGTTGTTGGGAAACTCTATGTTACTGGTAAAGTTACCTGAGAACTGGTACGAGCCTTGTGGATGCCCGTAAGGGCCTGGTGCGAGGTGAACATCGCTTATTATACCAGGTGGGTTTTTGTTGGGGCTGATATCACTTGTCCCGTGTCGGCCATTGAGTGGATACAAGGCAATAGGAACTGGAAGATCATCCGCCACAGAGGTGATAAAGGCATAACTTACCCAAAATATGCAAATTTTATTGGTGGAAAATGCTGCAAAACAAAATTACGGCATGAAAATTATGTTCACTAAAACTTGGGACACAAGGGGCTTTTTATGGATATAAGACTGCTAGGAAATGTAATGAGAGCACTCATCTCCCACTAAAGTGGCCTGGATACGAATCCTGGAGTGACCTCATTTACTATTCCACAAACATTTGAAAGTTACTATTTCAGTTTAATTTTCTAATGCTTTTCCTTGTAAAAGAAACGTCTTAGTAATTTCAATTCATGTCACCAGTGGCCACGAGCTAGGACATTGTGAGACAGTTTGCTGTTAATGAGTCTTGCCTTGTTTAAAAAATTAAGAAGGATTCCGCTCAACGTTCGAGCAATAAGTGCAAAAAATATTTACCAAAAAACTAATCATAGCACGGTAACATTTTAAATGCTATTCTCAAGCATTCTCAAGAAAATTAATTTCAAATCTCGTAAAAGTATGCTAAAAACGGGCGCCATTTTGTTTTGAACTGACATGAAGCGTCTTTTTAATTGAAATAAGGATAACTTCAAATCCAATTTTCTCTCGCGGGGTCAGCTTGGGAGCAAAAGTAACGATAAGCTCTTCTTATCTGTTCTCAAAATGTGACAGTGCTGCAAGTATTTTTTTGGTAACTTAAGTTTTGCACTTACTGCTCGAACGTTGAGCGGAAATCGTCTTAAACTGTTGTTATTAGATAAAGAAAAAACAACTTTATTTATACAGTACTCGATCTGTGTTTTAAAGCTAGAAGGTTTTATGACCGTGTAAAAGAAACAAGTTTTTTAAAAGAAACACAACATTTTTAAGGAACCCAGCCTCATGTAACTGAGTTGACTTCTCTCATCTGTTTGAGCTTGGCCCGAGACAAAACCGCTGATAGTTGACTTTGTTGGGTGGCGAAGCTTACTAAAATACAAAATCTTATATTTGACAGCTTAATCAGTAGCATAATTTAATCGTGTCCCTTGTGACCGTTCATCGATCTATTCTGGTAAAAAAAAAGGAACACAAAACAAAAGATGCAAAACAAGGAATCGAAAGCAGGGTTTTCTTGTGTTGCCAAAAACTGAAAAGGCAGTTCTTGGTGTTGTGGAAGTTGTAATCACACCAAGTCACGTAAAAAGAAAAGGTTCAAAAGACAATAAACAATTCCCAGACCTGCACAATAGCTAAATAACAATGGTTTCCAAAACACCAAGAAAGACCCCCAAAATATCACTTATTTAGAAATGATTTATATTCGGCAAAGAAATCATTAAAACCGGTGAAAGTTATTAGACGATGCAAACAATATTTTTTTAGCGATGAAAAAATAGTCTTTTTATCCTAGTCCAATTTAAAATAGCATCTCCAGAGAAAATACTGGGAATACTTGTGCTGCTGAAAATACTGCTCTATAGTTTTAGGGTTTTCGTTCTTAAGTCTTAAAAATGTTGTAGTTGTAGGTTAGTGTTTGACACAGGCCAGCTGTTGGACGGAAAAGATCAACCTTTTGGGGAGTTAGATACATCGAAAATGTTCGCTCTTGGTAGCAGAACGTGTTATCTTTTAATTAATTTAACAAGAGGAGGCAATACTGGTCTCAGAAGCTAAACAGCAGAAAGAAACATATTTTACCTGTCCTGACCTGCGATGAAAATGTCATGAGGATAAAAACCTGAAAAATGCCACAAAACACAAAGTCACCAGTTATCTTAAGCAAAACAATGGAAAAGCGGTAACATTTTTCGTTCTTACCTTCAAAAACTGCGCTACATCGAACATAAAGGATTTTTCGATATCCTTTTTAAATAATGCACACCACCCGGAGGGAGTCAAAATTTGTTTGCGTTTACAGTTTATATTTTATTTTGTGAAACTGTAAATGGTTTGAACTAGGAGTCATATCAAAGGTCGGTAAATTATGATCGTCCGGGTGAGTGTAGTCCTGAGAAGGACTGTTTGTGATGACATTGACTGACGTTTCGACAACCTGAGCGGATGATGACTTCCGCTCAGGTTGTCGAAACGTCAGTCAATGTCACCACAAACAGTCCTTCTCAAGGACTTCACTCAACCGGACGATCATAATTTACCGACCTTTGAGTTTATTTTGAATTTTAACAAAAACAAGGCTTCATCCCGTTCCTTCATTTTCCGGGCCCTCATCCCCCTGATTCCTTCCCCCAACCCCCACCCCAACCCCAGAAAAAGGAACGCACTAAAACTACAATAATTCAACAGTTTTGTGTTGATTTGTTTGTTTGTGTCGACAAGCTATTTTAATTTGACTCAACTAGTTAGAGTCTCCCATGAAGCGCTTCCAAAACTAAATAATTATAGTGCTTCAGTTTTCTTGCTAGTCTTTTATTAGTTTGCACATCATCATCATCATCACATCGGCGTGTATAATCGATAGAATCAGTCTCCATGCCGGCGGACTAATGGGAATTTATCACCGTAAAATGAAAAAGCTCACAGGTACTTGAAACAACTATTTAAAATTAAACAACCAACGAAAGCAGTAGAAAACACCGCTCCAAGAACATTGCAGATCTCAAAAAAAAGTCGCAAAATATTCACAATTTTATTTTGCTTTAAGCATTGACAAAGTAACAGCCCCCACAGCAAATTAAAGTGCCTGCACACAGTGTTGAGCTTTTGGATTCAATAAATGATCACACTTATTACCGGCTTTTCCTATCCGCGTTTTTTCCTTAGAAAAACGCATTTTTTACCGCTAAAGCGGTTTTTTAAGTGCTATGTTGCCAAATGCCGCTAAAATTTGCTACAAGAGCGTTTTCTTACAATTTAGCTAACTTTTGAGCCGGCTTCTGTTGTAAATTGTACAATATTCTGCTTTCACGCATGCGCATAAGCCAAATTTTGGCCATTTCCAATTTTTTTCTCGCTTCTTTTGCTTTCCTTTTTCTCTCCCTTTCTTTTCTCTTTATCTTCTACCCTTTATCCCCTTTCTATCCACTGGAAAAATTTTGGCCTCAGCCCTTCTAAAAACCTGGAAATGGAACACTGATCAACTAGGTGACTTGGCCTATTTTACCACCAACTTTGCACCCAAAATTGGACACGTTTTTCTGGTATAGCTCTGCCCGAATTCGGTCGATATTTAAAATGGACACACGTATGGATGGATCTGTCCTTGCTGTGTTAGCTGCTTATCAAAACAATCTGATGACGTCAAAAATGATGACGTCACAAGTGGCTCAGTGGTTCCCGACTTTAACGCGGGAAAATACAACTCTTGACGGGAAAGAGTTAACTAAGGGCTGGGTCGCACTAGAGAGTAAAATTGATTTTGCCACAACAAAATTTTTCTCAAATTTCTGGTTTCGGTAAAATTTAGTTTGTCATGCTATGGTCGCACTCAAAAAAAAAAAATATACGAACGAAGTGTCCGGAAAAAATTGACGACTGGCGCGACGTGACAAATCGACTCTGCTGCTTATTTCTCCGTTTTTAACCATATTTCTACGCAAATTTGACTCCCAGAAGTCAGTGCTTTGTACAGCAATTCTAAATACAGTGCTAATGGGCTTTCTACAGAGTCACTGGAGTTTCGGCTATGCTGCTGCCGCAAGCTGAAGGAGGCTAAATTATGAAAAGGCTGGTTGAAATGCATGGTCCATCTCCAGTGGCCGTGTGCGTGATAATTAAACGGCGAACTAGATTCAAGATATCAATTGCACGAGACTGTTTCAACATTTCTACAAGCAAACTGTACAATTAAATTGCTTTTCACGTCTTATTTGACAGCTTAAAAACTTTTTTGACGTTTTGTGACATTTTGGCTAGGTCTAGAGCGTGGCAATTTCAAGTGGCGGTATCTTTGAAAATTTGGTGCATTCCACCAAGTTTTGAAAACGTTTTACAAATAGGTCGCACTAGCAAAACCATGTGGTGACAGATTTTTTGGTAAGACAAACAGTTTTTTACACCAGTGCGACCCGGCCCTAAACTATCTAAAATCGTTTATCATGACAAATCTTACTCGTTTGAGACTGGATTGAGTTGATTTATCAGGTTTAATGAGAAAATAAACACATTTGAAACAAAATATCCTTTTCTTTAAGGATTTTATCTATAGACCCGAAAGTTAGAAACACCTTGCACATCATAAAATCTAGTAATAGTTCTCAATATAGCTGCCCCCGCTTTTCTATAACTGTATTGATAATGGCAAGGGAAAATAAGCCCAGACAGTAACAAAATATGCTGTATGAAAGACTTGCATAACTGAAAACGGTATTTTAAAAAGTTTTTAAAAACGGAACAAGGCAACAATTAAAGCTTGCTGAAAGGAGTTTGACTAGGGAATGTCAGCTACCACTACATTGGACTTGATTACCTTTGTGATTCACCCTTTGTAGTTAGTGTATCCATTGTTTGTTGTTCGTTTTCCCACTTTCCTTCAGTTTAAGAAACTCACATTGCACAGCTAACTGTATTTTTAAAACGTCCAGAAACGCACCAGTTTCTTAACCCCTTCACTCCCGTGTTTTGGTGTGTTTCTCATAAAATAAATTTTGTCTGCTCAAGTTAAATTACAATGTAAAATATTCCCATATAGAAAACTATGGTTACGTATCAAGTATTAGGAAGAAAAACAATCTGAAAAACGAAAATGGCTGAAATTTCCCACACGTTGATCAGCCGCTCGTACATCAAATTTCAACTCGCTTATGCAAATTAGTCCGTGTTTACAAAACGTTGCTTCTTAAACCTCACTATCACTCAAGTAAAACAGACAGAACAATCAGCAAAAAGGTTTTCCAGCCAGAACTTTTATACAATTAAAAAATACAGTTGCTTTTGGAAGCAAAAAAACTTTAGATTTTCTCGTGTGCATGGATACACGCATGTAATTTTTGCAGACACTTCACATGATTGACAATCGGCCACCGGTTGATCAAAATTGTAGCGGCTTTGCGAACAAAATTGCAAAAATCATAGAAATCTGGATCAAACGATCAGTTAAACAATTTTTAAAAGGCAAATAAACATTTAAAAACAGGGCATTTATCGTACTGTAGCCTTTACTCAGGTCTTGTAAAATCTATTTGACGTCTGCGGATAAGTTAAACAATTTTTAAAAAGCAAACTGCGCAAATCAACATTTAAAAACAACATTTACCGTACTGTAGCCTTTACCCAGGTCTTGCGAAAACGTTTGCGGTTCGGTTTAAATTTTTGCAGCAAACTAGATAAGAACGTGACTCTGCGATTCACCTTCAATGCCCGCAAAGGATCAACAACGTCGTTGATCCTTTGAGCGCCGCATTCATAACAATTGTGATTTTTTCCGCTATACCGAACCAACAATCCACCATTTCTCACACCGTTCCTATACGCGGGGGATACTAGGGTGCCTCCTCGGGTTCTGGCCCAGATGGGGGCAAATAAACAGCACTGCAGAGGAAACTACTGCTTAATAGCTTTCACTTGAGTGGTCACACCTTCAAAGAACCCAAAAGAACCGCCTTGCACAGAATAAACAAATAAGCAGCAACACAGGAAACTATTGCTCGCTAAATTTTTGCGTGCTTCCATTGGTCGCAATCAATCACGTGACGCGATAGTGTCTCTCCTCAGCGGGGGCCTAGCAGCACCTAGTGCCCGTTTTTGGCAATTTTCACTCAAAATTTAGCGCTGTACAATAAAAACAATAGAGTTCTTCTGTCTCGGGCCCTATGTGAGATAGGTTCCCTCGGAAATTTGATGTTCAAACTTCATATAAGCCCTCGAACTTGCTACACTACCGCTCGAACTACGTTCTTGAGCTAATATTTGTTGTGAACATCAAATTTCCTCGGGCAACCTATCACACGATAGTGGCTGATAGTGCCCTCGACAGAAGAACTCTTTTGTTTAAATGGCATTCATCCCCATGACAGATTAACACGTTTTTCTTTTTCTTACGACAGGATCAGTAAACGATCAGTAAACACTGAAGAACATCAGTAAACACTAAACCAATGTGCAGGATCAGTAAACGATCAGTAAACACTAAAGACGACATGGAAGTTCGCTGCTCAGTAATTAGAATGCATTTGAATGGTCACGACTAAATGAATTTCATCTATAAAAAGGTAAAGAGTAAAAATCAGACTACAGCTCTTCACTTTTTTATCTCTTAATGGGTCACAAGTTCTTTCTGTTAGGTTTCTGACAGGTCAAACCTATCCAACTGGCTGCTTATCTTCATCGACACGTCAGCCTATATATATAGTTTTTTCGAAGACGTTTTGGATCTACTAACACGTGCAAGATGACAAAACATCAAAATAACATTGTCAATGTCCGCGAGAAATTAGCAAATTGTACGAAATTATAGGGATTTCTATTCGTTTACACTCCACTTGTCCTTTCATTTGCTTGGCCTCTTCTAGTGACTCGTGAGAAGTCACAGTTAAAAGTATTTTTTATCGCCTTTCGAATCTCTGCTACTCGCCAAAAGTAAACCAAAGGATTAAGCGAAGAGTTTATAAAAGTCACCGTCCCTGTAAATTGTAGCGCAATGTATTTGTTAATACTGTGACCAGTTAGCTGAATGACACCGGCTGTACAGTTATACGGAAAATAACAAAGGAAAAGAAAAAAGCAAACATAGAAAGTGTTGATGGCCGATTTTGTACAGCGGGCGAAATGCAGTTGCGATGAAGCTTTTTGCTGGGTTCCGACTTGCTCTTGAGTTTGTATTTGAGCTTGATGACGCCTTACAATGCGGTAGATTTTCAGATACATTAAAACAATGATGGAAAAGCAGACGAGGAAAGACACAATAGCGGCATTGTAATATGCTTTAGTGCTTAGCGTCCACATGAGACCTAGTAAACTTGACAGTAACCATCCAACAGCGATAACAGCACGGACCTTTTTGCTGGTAACTATCGTCTGATATCTCATATGTAAGTAGAATACGAGGAATCTGTCTACACTAATTACGGTTGCGAT